>JASAMV010006531.1:0-26177 GCA_030248065.1 Rhynchonema sp. JSB1_4
ACATACTTGGAATGGAATTCACACAAAGCAACTTAAAGTGAACCTTTGTTCGCAGGTGACAAGCCGTTCGTGTGCCAAATTGACGGATGCGACAGTGCATTCACAAATACATCGGACAGAGCCAAACATGAGAAACGGACTCATTCCGATCAAGTGCGTTGCGGCGTTTAATAATATAAGTCTGTGTGAGTTTGAAGTCACACACAAATGTGTGGTTTCTAAACAATTTGGAAAGTTTAGAAACAATCTCTGTGGTTTCTAATAAATTTAAACGTGTAAAGTGACTCTACGTCAACACGAGCACGATTTCGGAAGATTAGTGAAACATTCACACGTGGCTGCTGATTTGGGGAATGTTACACGTTGTAGAATACAACGAGGTGATGATTTTCTCTTTCTATTCGTTTGGTAAGCACACCACCACCGAAATCGGGCTCGTGTTGGCGTCGTTTGCATTTAGGGATCTTATATACACAAGTCATTGCATACTCGCCCGTGTGTGTTCGCGTTCACCACGAAATTTCCAACTGAAAATAAAATCTTTGTGAAAAATAAAGTAAAAGAATAAAATCTAAAATAAAATTTCTAGAAGCCGTTCGCTTGCCACATCCGCAACTGTACCAAAGCCTACACGGACCCGTCTAGTCGACGTAAGCACATGCAGAAGTCACATCCGAACGAATACGCCCAATGGCTGGAGAAAAGAAGACAAAAAGAGGCGGCAACAGCATCGAAACGGGCCTTTCGTCAGGCAAGAAGCACCGACAATGTCAGGCATCAGGTTCACATGCCGCACAATGGAGTCACTATATCCACGAGGGGCATAGTGAGTCACGCTCAAAAAGTTTTGCATCTGATCAATCTTATTTTATCAACTGTGCAAATCTGAAACTAAACAATCCTATGTACTTTTTTTGCAGCCGGTCAAACGCGAAATGTATCGATCGACATCGATGCCCGACAATCAGCCGCACGATCTGAGCATGCAGTCCGCCTCGGCAGCAAGTTAGTGGCCGGACTGTGTAGTAAATTTCTAACTTCGTTGCCTCATGCATTTTCACAGACGCAGGGAAACTCCCGTTCGAAGTCGAGGCAGGCAACGAACTCAACACACAGTCAACAAGCCAAGCAGCTGGTTCGTGTGCGTTTCGAATGTTTCAGTCACACAAGCTGTTTGTGTCAGCTGCGTGGCTTGTTAACTGTGTGTTGATCTTGTTGCCTGCCTCGATTTCGAACGGGAGCGTTCCTGCGTCTGTAAAAATGCATGAGGCAGCGAAATTAGAAACTTACTACGCATCAGAGGTGGGAATCGGGCCGGCCCGGCCCGAACGGTCGGACCGGGCCGGGCCGGGCCGGGCCGGCTTTTCGGAATGTCGGGCCGGGATCGTCGGCCCGAAAAGGCCCGACAACACCGAATTTCAGTAAAAAATCGTGATTTTTAGGCTAAATTTGCCAAAATTGCTCGCGATTCCCCAAATTAGTACCGACTTCCATGATTATCAGGTATTTCTAAACCAAAAAACAGTAATTTTTGCACCAAAAAAATGCTTCAAAATATCATCAGAAAAAGTCGGGCCGAAAAAATCGGGCCGGGCCGCGCCGGGCCGACCCCCGGACCTCGTCGGGCCGGGCCGGGCCGAGGTAACCGGCCCGATTCCCACCTCTGCTACGCATGCGTGTTAAAAGTGGTCACATCGAAATATGTAAACAATTAACCTGTAATTTTTTGCACACTTTCCAGCGCCCGGTCAACCACCGGCGGCGCACGCGGCCTCTTCAACGTACACGAATCTGAACGAAACAGCTGGCAGCGTGAGTGGATCGTCGGCCGGGTCCGCGCAAAGCTCAACTGCTGACACCAAACATAGCGGAGGTCGGTTTCTGTTCGGCTTTTTCAAGGCCTTCTGTTTCTTGTTGTTTGTTATATTCGAGAATGTTATATTGGTTACTTTATCTCATTACATTCCATCTTAGCAACCAAGCGAAATGGTAAACTACAAACCATAGGCGAATTCAAGGCGCACAAGGGTCATGCCCCCTTTGTCCAGAAAGTCGCGCGTTTCGCGCGTCAGATACACCCATATTCAATGCAATTTACCAATCGCGCGCGCAGAAAGCGCCAAATTTTCGCGTGCTTCTGACGCATTGTCACATTTCCTATGGTACTAGACGGGACCCGTGCCTACGGCCCGGCTACAGCGCCGCGCCCGTGCAGTGCCCTCCCCCCCCCCCCCCGAAGACCCGTTAGCATACCCAAAGCTACCCGTGAAAATTGACCCGTCCGCCCTTCCGAGGGAGGGGGCCACAGACACACACACAGACAGACATACGTCTTCCTGTTTTAGTAGTATAGATTTGATCTAAAATGTACCAAATTCTAACCAAGCACTGGACAAAAATGACTTTTTGGATTTGGCCCCTCCCTCGGCGAAAAGCTGTATCGGCCACTGGTACAAACATATCAACATTCGTTACACATAATTGTGTACTTTTGCGTTCATTTTCAGACAATCTGCATCAATATTGTCATCAAGAGATTCTGAACTTTTTCACGTCCATCAATCAGCCACAATTGGAGTACAACGAACCACGGCCATCCGCTACCGTCAATTGGCTTTCAGCGCGCAACGCCAGCTGACTGCACACTCACTCTCACGCAAAAATTGTGTGAATAATGATTCACACATTGGATTGTGTATAATGTGCAAGCGTGCGTCCCATTGGTCTCATTTGTATTGTATATACGTTTTGTGACAGCACAGTTGATTTTGTCTAAAGTGTGTTTTGATGGCTCAGTATTCGCCGCTTCGTTCCGTTCGTGGCTAACTAGCGCTTTCACACTGTGAAGCTGTATTGTGCGACGTATGTACGTATGTTAAATTAAACAACTGCTGGTTTTGGTACCAACGCATGAGTTTATGTGTATTTTCACAATTGTGTGTGTCGTTTTGTTTCACATTGTATTCAGTCTCTCGGTGAAAAACCACTAAGGGCTCCACCAGATAGACCCGAAACCCGAAACATAAATTTTTCTATGTCCATGTTTCGGGTTTCGGGTTTTGAAAAAAAATCCCGAAACCCGAAACACAAAGCATTATAATCGAAAATGTTTCGGTCTTGCCACTTGTAGCTGACGTGCACAATTTATACAGTCAGTCGAAACATTTTCGATTAGCATGCTTCGTGTTTCCGGTTTCGGGTTTTTTTTTCAAAACCCGAAACATGGACATAGAAAAAATATATGTTTCGGGTTTCGGGTCTATCTGGTGGAGCCCTAATTGATGCCTATGCTTTAGTCGTAGCATGCGTATGTAGTTTTCTCAATCTTTGCAAGATTTCAAGGGGCTTCAAAAGTCTCCTGGTGGTTCACAGCTACGTCGGTAAGCTTTCGTTTCTCATGCAAATGTTGGTCAAACTGTAAATTACTGTTTACAAAACAGTCTAATAATTGCAATCCAATTGCGGGATGGAATCTATTGTGCAGTCGCTCCGCAAAGATTAACAGAATACGGGCATTATGTTTTATCAATCAGCTTTCAGTGTGCATATTTCAGACCTTTGGCCTGGCTTTTTGCCGTCTTCAAAATAAGCTAAAAGTTATTTGGCATCTGATGCTATTGTACTGCGGGTTCTAAGCCATTATACTTTGTTGACAATTTTCACACAAGGACAATTGTTAAAGTATCTGCACTTATTTGCGTACGAATTTTTACAGCGCTATTGTTTCTTGCATTGTTGTAACCAGTAATTTGTTTCTCTAATTTCATTTCGCTGCAAGTTTACCAATGCACTCAAAATTGGTGATATTATTAACATTGTGTGACCTAATCTGTATCCAATACATATAAAACAGTCTGAAGTATACGCACCATAGTGTCCGGAAAATGCGCTAAGATTGTGCGCAAACCTCTCCCATTTCGTACTCTTTGTTCTCCGGGTCTTACTAACTTCGATTACTATGAATATGAATGTACCGTGTAATACTACAACGAAGATGTTTTTTTCAGATTCGCTAACTCAATACCGAACTTTTTTGCATTGCTGATATTGTCCTTTTCTATTTGTTAAAAATTTCACAAAAAATGCAAATATTCGTTGACACTTCCAGGAGACAATAGAACACTTACCCTAGCTGCATTTTAAACTTCGTAGATAATTCGCGCGTTGTACAACTGTTTTATCAAACTAACTATATTTAATTTCTGTCGGTAATATTTATTATTCTGATTCTTTCCTAATATTTCACCAATGTTTGTGTACGTTGATTAACGAAAACGTTTACACCAGAGTGTTTGAAAGCTTTACCTCTGCTGGCATTTGCAGATGAATTCAGGTGATAAACAAACAATGGTATTATGTAGCGTTGCGTTCCTGCTCTTTTGTTTTTTAAGAACCAGTTTCTGGCCACGCTCTCCCCACTGGTGTTTCACGACGGCGAAGCCCAGAGCTTTGCACAAAGTTAGAAAGGAAATACGCTGTTAAAACTTGCTTAAAAGTGTTTGAAAACAATCGACTTTTACACATGCCTACAGTACCGCCAATGCTATGTACGTACATAGACCTGTGTATGCCGGTGACCTGCCGGTCGCCTCATGCGAGATTTGCGCGCGTTAAGTACCAGACCAGCAGCAACCCAGTGACCGGAGCTGGCCTCATGCGAAAATCAACAAATCGATCGATACTTGCGCGCGCGTGTGTACTTTTGTGTGGGCTTGGTGCAGTTTTGGCTGGTTGTGTGCATCGAAATAAAATGAATAGCTTGTTATCAGCCATATATTGTTGGATTTATGTGTTCAGATGAGCATGGACAAAATATTGGAAGACATACTGCTTTTTCACCCGCAAACAGAGTGTGCAAATATTATCAGAAGCACAAATACAAGCATTATGATACATACATAACCCACAAACACGTTTTACAACATAACACGGAGCATCAGACAGGAAAGTCAGATCATCATCAAATTTTGACAAAGTTAGCGTGCCACAAAATAATCCATCCGAAAACCTCAATTTTCGGTGTACATCACTTTCTGTCTGGTTTACATGACGTGTTTTTTTTCTCTTTATCTTTGTAATTTAGCTCAACCAGTGTTCTGTGGACAAAGTCTCTTTATTATGCGCAATGCTTTCATCGTTTATTGACAGTTGATTTCTGTATTTTCCTTTCGATAAAGCAAGTACCGAGCGCTGTGAACACAACAAAATGATCTTCGTGAATGAGGCTGGGTCAGACCGGTTACAAACATTAACAAAAAACACATGGGATCATCAATGCAAGTACCAACTTTATCAAAAAGACAGCTTTTTATTTTAATTCGATGCACAAAACCAGCCAAAACTGCACCAGCGCACACAAAAGCACACACGCGCGCGCAAATATCGATCGATTTTCTGATTTTCGCATGAGGCCAGCTCCGGTCACTGGGTTGCTGCTGGTCTGGTACTTAACGCGCGCAACACTCGCATGAGGCGACCGGCGCTCTGGCCTCATGCGAAAATGTCAATGTACGTACATAGCATTGGCGGTACTGTAGCTGTCACGTAATCAGGCTCTGCTGATAAGCTCGCAACGCTGGTACTCTATCAGCTGTTTTGAAATCCCTTCACCTCAAGCTGAAGCAAACACACTATATGCATGTCAGCCAACTTGGTTCGTAAACAGCGCTGTAAAACCATGTGTTACGTGTATACCATCACAAATGTGATTATTATCAAGCAAACGGCGTTTTTTAACAGCCCACCATCGCTAAAATGCACATGCACTTGGCCAAGAATATTGATAGCATGATGCATGGAGCATGGAAGTAGATGTGTAAACAAACAGCAAGGAATAGTTCATGAAGCTTTGCTTGTTTCAACGAAAAACGTCACTCGTGCGGTGTATTTCGGCTGAGTGGCCACAAATCGCCTTTTTTGATAAAAAATTGCATAAAAGAATTAGGTCGCCATGTTGATCGAAAGTCGCATTGCCAAAACGCGCCATTCTATCCGCCAACGCACAAACGAATTTCTCCATCTTCATTAACTTTTGCGTGAAACATCATGTCATCGCTGAATGTGTTCACGGTTTCGTTGGTTCTCATCGGTACGGAAATAGTATACGGATGTTATATCTGCAATTATTTATCGAAAATCATTGTTTTGAAAATTAAAATTGAAAATTATTATTATTTCGACCTGAACTACCCACCTTTGCCCTTTTAGTCGTCTCAACAGCGATGGCCCAGAATCCACAATGTGGCAACGGCATGTGCCCAAGTGGCAAAGTGTGCTGTGCTGTGAGTAACACCGTATGGGGATGCTGTCCGCAAGGTTTGGGTTCGCTGTTTCGTTGGATAATACTTTCGTGTCGATTTGTAAAGTCCAAAAAATGAAGTCCAAAAACATATATGTAATTATAAGCATTATAATTATATATAATGTTTGATGCTTTTTTGCAGAAACTCCCCAACTGAACTTTATTATCTGCTTGTTTATCAGTATATTGATCGCACAATGACCATAGGAGAATCCATCCAAAGCCACCTTGATTTTCGGGATTTCAAGGGCTGAGGATTACACGTTGATGCGCAATGTCCGATTTGAATTTCCTGGCTCGTCAATTCAGGCAAAGTTTTGGATGGATTCTCATAGTGTGCGACCAATACTGCTGGTTTTAATTTTTAATTTTAATAATTTGCACAGGTCATTACTGCTGTTCGGATACAAAGCACTGCTGCGCGTGGAGCCAGGGCTGTGACGTGTACACCGGAAACTGCACCTCGGTCAGTCTCAATATTGGCCGCGACGGCGCTGTTTTAGTTCTTGTTCTTCGTAACTTTCCCAACATTTACATATCAATCGGAGGAACAAACTTTCAGGTCCGAGGTTTGCGTGCTGTGCCCTGGAAACCGGCTGTGAAGCCATAGTCAAGCGCTGGTGGTCACAGTCAAATTGTCGTAAAGTACAGACAGAGTAATTGAGTGTTCTTGCAGTTATTTGTTGTGACCCGATCACATCCACGCACCCAAAATGTAAATTTATCCACCCCTGGTGTATGTTAGTGCTGCCAGATGCAACAACATTCTAGGCCCCCTTTCGAAATAACACGGCGATGTATATGTACATTTACAAAATGGTCTGCCTTTTCCTGTCTTGCAAAAATTGTCTTGTGCTGCCGTTAAAAACTATCGAACTTGGCCACTTGGCCACTTTTATCAATACTTAATGTCGGTTTTATTGGACGAAGTGTGCATAAACTATATACAATGTACAATATCAGGATGTCTTATGTCGTATGCGATTGTGGCAGAAAAAGTGCGGAAAGGACGCACCACCACAGAACAATAAGCTCAGCGCGGCGCATCTATGGGGCCATTATACAGGGCTTCCGCAACAAGTGCTAAGTTGCGCAGTAACGCGTACGGACTGCGATACAATCAGTGCACTGACCAGAACAATTTGGAACAAACCTTGATTGCACGCCCACACTACTGCGCCGCATGAGCATTTCTGGACCATCTTTCTTGCATATTACAAACCAAAACTCAAACTTTTTCTTCCATGAAGCAAACTTTTGCCATCCTGCACTGCACTCCCCGTATCCTCATAAAGTTCCATTTTTCAACATGTAGCCAGTTTTGCAAATTACGCCGTATGAATCAAATAACTGCATGTGCGAGTTATAAATTGCGCGTTATTTCCAACAATATGGTACAGTTTTCTAGTTCTTGCCGTTACGCACCAGACGACAGGAACTATGTCACCAGCGCTTGACTTATGCCCTGCGGTTGACTATATATGAACAACAGTACACTCAACTGCGGAACAACCTGCACATCAGAACGAACATTTTATCGCTCTCGCCTTGTCTATCAAAGTCCCAAAAGACTTTCAAAATTTTTTGACACTGCTCTCACGGTGTCGCTCTGCGGTCATTGGGTGCTTTTAGGCGCCACGGGATTTCTTTTTTACGTTCTCAAGTTCCGTGCCGTTCGTTTTCATGGTCACTTCGCAATAGTTTCACTGCGGGCTTTTATTCGTTTTCGACTTCATTTACGGGTTCGAGTGATAGCCAGTGATGTGAAACCTCCATCCGCTTCATTTAGCGATGAGTTCGGCTGATGTTTCGCAACGCTTCTGTCTGTCGTCGTGATTCATTTCTGCCCACAGTTGGCTTGCAACATAAAGCTACAAAACCTTGTTTTGATTCAAAAGCAATATTCTTTGATCCATGCAGCAGCAAAACTTTTGATTGAAACTGTGTGAGGCTGCGCAGAGCTGCTGCTTGCGGCAGGCGAATCACAAGCAACCTCAAGGGCTGAATTCCAAGCCAATCTCGGCCGCACCTATAAGTTGATACCGTTGAATTCCATGTGCATTTTGCTATAGCATCGGCGCACGCAATGGTCTCTGAAATTGAACGAGTTAAGCTCGCTCACAAAAAAGTATAAGGTTGGTATTCGCATAAACACCATCTAGTTCACAACCTAAGGAGTTCGGGTACCAAACTGAACCGCACAGATTCTTGGGTACTCGAACTGACATAAACACTATTATGCCCATTGCCGGTTACGATTGGTACTCACGAAGTCAAATGCACTGTTGTGTGTTTGGACCGGAATCAGAACCGATTAGCGACGCATGTATGGCATGCACCCACAAGCACATATCAAAGCAGAAAGCAGTTTAGTGTCCATGTCTCTGGTGTGCCATTTATTTGCGGCTACAATGTAGCCCCACACTAGACGTATATAAGGTCCATCTTTAAAAATCTAAGCCAACCTCTGTATGTGTACGTTCTTACGGGTCGCTACTTTCAAATAAATACACGGAGTGCCCATCTTTAAGCTGTCAAACTTCAGATGTCTAGGCCCCCTGAAATGCGGTCCTTCTAGGCTTGCTAGACTCGATCACGAGACCTCAGCATCTTTTGCCGCTAAAACAGCTGTTGTTGCATGCACATAAGCAAGTTTGGAAGGATGCGCGCGTGTCTTTTTCAACGGTCGGCCGCGTGAAAAAAAAACCAAAAAAACTGAATTCGGAATGTATGTATGTAACTCCGCACAGACTGACTTGTTTTGACGTGCACCATGCCGCAGGGCTCACTGTCGCTTCGTGTCCGAGGGAAATTTGCCTCAATAATATCTCGGGCCTGGTCTTAAAAGGCGCACCAGGCGATGTCAAGGGTTGAAGTCATAAAACTAAACACTGAAATTGCTGTGCCTTTGGTGCGAATCTTAATTTTGTGACAAATTTCTCAGTTTTTGGTGGACAAGTCAAGCCTGTTCTTGAGTTCCATTGAGCTTCCAACCTCTGCGGTTAAAGCAACAGCGTACTCGTTTGGCGCCAAATCAACAAAACCTTTTCTGCGCGACACTACTGCTTGACATGCTCTTGACACATGTTCATACAACATTGTGCACCACTGTATCACGGCTCATGTGTTTCGATACTTTTTCTGTGCGTCACTTGGTTGTCAGTTAAGCGTGCGTCACACTGGCTGAGGGTGCTTATTTTTGGCTTCGCTATGCGGTGGTTTTGCATTACAATTGGCAATTTCATTCGATGGTTACAGTTTTGTGGAACGGCTCCATTTTACAAACTGGTTTGATTTTTAGTGTACTATGTACAATATCGTTTCAGTTCGGACCGATTTCTTATTCCCTATTGTGCCAATTTTCTGATGAGGGTCATATGCCAAAGAGCAGGCGAGGGGGGCGAAGCCCTGATATGGTTTTCTTACGGGCGAACTAAGGTTGAATCCAGAATCAGGAACTCGGAAATAATTTGCAATCAAAAATACAAAACATTTCCGGGAACTCAGGAAATATTTCCGGAAAACGCAAAAATTTACATGCAAAAATAATGCGCGTTCCGAAAATATTTCCGGATTCCGATTTCAGGATTTATTCAAAGGCCGCCCTAAAATCCATAGCAAGCTTACAACGGAGCTGGACGACGCCAGACATACCGTTCAAAACAGCTGAGCATCTCTGTTGACATCATCACAAGCTACATTTTTCTGCCCACGGCTCGTTGGAGGCGGTTGACTCCGCCAGCGTGTGTGGTTGAAACGGGCTTTAATTACCTTTTGCGGGGTTTTATGACTGACAATAATACCGGCCATAAAACTTGCACCGTTCGCACATCATGTTGGGTTTTGTTCAATCCAAGTCAACCAACACATTCAGTTGGCAGAGCGCGCGGCGATCATACTTCCTGGATTATTTTTCATGGATCGTTCTAAGAACAGCATCGCACCAAAGGCTAACAAGACAGCGTCTTTCGCTTGTTACCATGTACGAATAAACTAGCTTGGTCACTTATAATTTATGCGTTTTTAAAACCCGCTGCTATTTGCGCTCCAACTCAGTACATTTTCAACAGGCCAATACTGTTTCCAGCTGAAGACAGTCTCCCTCCAGTAACTGAAAGAAAATTTTTTGACAATGAGTACGCAACCTCCTTCCCCGGCTATTTTGAGCACAGTCTTCGAATTTCCTTTAAAACGCAGACAGTTACCGTTCTTTCCTCCTCACAACTTTTTCTTTCTGCTAAGTCGCAAGCAGCCATGCGTGTCTGGCATGTTAATGAAATATTTCATCATGAAAGGCCTTCTCTTCCTTTTTATTGCGTGATTTTAATGTTTTGCGGTCAGCCCCGAGTCCGTCATACGGTGAATGAAAGCTCTTTCTTCATTAAAACCAAACGAAGAAAAACTGCATTATTTCGAACAAAAAACTCGCCGAGAGAAGCAGTGCATAAAAGTTCTCACGCCGCATAACATCAAAATTTTATTACCCAAAAATGAAAGGTTGCAGTGCCTTGGAAGAGTTGCGAAAACGTTGGCAGCTACCAAAAATGCGCAAGAACAATAATAATTTGGCCGGCAAAATGGTCGCGGACCAAACCAGTACCAGGCCGCGGCTCGAGTTGAAACCGAGACCAAACTCCGAACCAACACAGCGGAAAGAAAGCTTCAAATTGCACACCGCTCCGATAACGGGTGAGACGAACGGATAATATTTCACACAGGGAAAAACTTTAAATTTGCGCAAAGTAACTCAGGTTTACGCTAAATAAAAGTTTATGTCGGTTTACGCGCTCCTATGTATCTTTTAGATGTAGCGTAAACCTGAGTAACTTTGCGTAAATTTAAGTTTTTCCCTGTGTCAGGGGCCAATGTTTTCAAATCTTCCATTACACAACCTGTGACTTTGAGTGGTTTCGCCAGTTTCCGATCTTGTGCGTTCATTTTCGATAGATGCACACTGACAATGACCAGTTACACTTGGCAATGATCTCCGGCCGGACCATGTTTCACAAAGTGTGTCGTGGCTGTGTGCTGCACGGTTCGGTTATTGGAGCAGATGGTGTCCTGAAAACGAAAAGAATACACCTACAGTATGGGCAATCCGCCAGCTCATGGCACTCGCGCACACAGGCTACATGCTACATTACTGCCGTCAATGAATGCATCTATTCTCTGCAGTTATTCATTGAAACATCCCCAAATTTTGCAGTGGCGCAGAAAAGTGTTATGGCAAGCAGCTAATAAAAACCGGATAAATTAAAAAGCGGTAATCAAAGTATGACATTCGCCCAAAGCGTACATCTTGTTTAGAAAATGGCGTGTGCTGCTGCACGCGCTGTGTGTATAAAAAGTGACATGAGCCGATGGATTGCCCATACATACGTATACTAAATATACTACGTTGTCATAAGAGATTTAGTTAAAAAGATCCAGCGTTACGAGTTACACGGGCCGAATTTTCATAAACCATTCTTAAATCTGCACAATTAATAGGAAATTTATATCCATGCCGTGTCCATGGGCCGTTCCTTACACACCGATGTTTGGCCGTTGCAAAATTGTTCCCCGAACCATGACCCTGATTTCGCAGGCAACCACCAACCGTCGCCGTTTCTGCGTCGTTTCCGTCTTCCCCCGTTATCATCGAATCACGCCAGTTCGTCGTATGATGACCTGATCAGTCCTACTTGTGACGGACTGAATTCGGACAACTTTTTGTACCAAAACGCCATGCGTTGGACCAACAACGCAACCAGTCATGCTGCAGCGCAGTATCAAAACGGGTGCGCCACGAGTGGTTCCAGTCCCGGTCATAGCAGGGTTGCAACCACTACTGCAACTGTGGGTCCCGACTTAGATCGGGATCTTGGCGATCTTCCGGCCGCGAACACTGTAGCGATGCAGAATGACGGTGGTCGAACGCAAAAACGGCAATTTTGCAGCTCGGATTATTTCAGGTTTTTATATTTTCATATAATTTTTTTAATTTTTTGTGTAATATTTTCTTTTTATCTATACATAACCGTCATCGATCCAATAGACTGAGTTATGCGTGAATGAGAAAAACGATTATGAAGTAAAGGCAAACTACACCAACACGAGCCCGATTTCGAAGGTGGTGTGTATTCAAAACGAATAGAAAGAGAAATCATCATGCTCCACTTTGTATTCTTCAACGTGTGACATTTCCCAAATCAACAGCCACGTCAGAATGTTTCACCACTCTGCCAGCTGCGAAATCGGGCTCGTGTTGGCGTAGTTTGCCTATACATGAAACATTTTTGCGCTTTAACAAACATAAAAACTACATAACTGTGATATTGGTCGCACAATGACTAAATCAGAATTCATCTACCCTGATCTCCAGGTTCAACCTTAACCACTACGCTACTTGTATTTTTGACAAAACATTTTCAGCTAAACATAATCAAGCAGATCAACCACGTTGCCGCAGGTCTGAAACATTCTCTTTACTACATACCTTGTGTGCGATCACGCAACGCAACGTCATTGCCCCGTCACTTTCCCTCTTCACGATTCAGGAAAAAAATTTGACCAATTCTTATATAGTCATTGTGCGACCAATATATCGCGGAAAATCAAATTTCAAGGTGCTAAGCTCGCATCATGGCAGCTCAAACCGAGCTCCCTGATTGACTAAAATGGCCGCCATTCTCTTGGGGGAAATTTTTAAAGATATTCTGATTCCAAAACTAAACTATATAACAACATTTTTCTGCAGCATGACAGACTCGATGTACAGCGATGCAGACATGACCGAAGTTCCAGCGCCACCCACGTCCGAACAAATCCAAGTGTCGATCAACGATTTTGCCGACATTTTCAAACAAATATCGATTGAAACAGCCGATATCGAGCGTAGAAGTCGCGAAATAAATGAGAGCTTCCCTGATTGACAGACTTTTTGAATATGTTATGGTTTTTTTGCATTTTGCTGCTTCACACCACTATTACTTTTTTATCCTGAGCTGAGATTATTTTCAGCTAGTTGATCCACTGTCCACTCCGCAATTTTTTGCTTGCATTCTGGAGCCAATCGTTCAGCAAACTTTATCGATATACACATTTGTAATAATAAGTAATAAATATTATGTACAATTTTTATGTCAATGAACAAAAAACAGAACATAATGGCATAATGCAGCAGCTTGAGAGAGAGAGAGCTGCGAAACCAACGCAAACCGGTGGAAACCTTTCAGGAAAATGGGCTTATAGTAATGTGGTCAAAACATGTCGTCGCATCTTTTCGTCAAATCACATGTATTATTTTCGCGCTCATTTGTGGCTCATGTATTATTACTTGTTCGACGACTTTATTTGACGACAAAACTGTTAGCCGGAAAATGTTCAGAGCGGCAAAATAGCTTAAGCTTGGCGACAAACAAAAACTTAACACAAAGCGATCAAATAAAATAATAGATTGGATGAAGGAAAGAACCTAGTCACAGATGTTCTAAAGGACAAGTACAAGTTGTGAACTGCAGAGGGGAAGAAAATAAAAATACGGACTCCAAACTTTGTCGAATCAAATGCAGAGGATATCCAATGTCACAAAAGTGAATGCACAGCTTGAAATTTGCAAAAACAACTTGGCAGTATCTGCAAATAATATTGCGAGTGAAAAGCAGTTCGCATGCTAATTTTTGGCACAATTATTATATTTTTTGTTCGGAATTTTGTATTATCGTTCAACGGAATGTAGATACAATGTCATAGAGGAAAATAAATAATAAGAAGCAAAAATGAGTTTAATATGGCACCGTGCCAACAAGGTCGAATTCTGACGTTTTGATATGAATTGTCGAACTACATAACAAACGAGAAACTGGCTCAACGAAATAATAATAGAACTATGCCCGATTCTTCTATCATTGCAAAAAAGAGCTGTACAATGTGATTCCGTATAGGCAATTCGTTCAGATGAGAATTTAAGAAAGAAGAATTTAAAAAAAAGATATCCTGAAAAATTCTAAGTCCTCGAAAATGGTAGCGGTGTTTGAGCAGGCGGACTGACAACGCAGGCAGGCGCTTCGGTGCAGCCCCTGATTTCGTATGAAGCACCCATGCACCCCTGAGTTAGGTGCGAACTTGAGTAGTCACATTTGCGGGTGCGATTCTGTAGCGCACATTTGCACTTGGACCACGCTGACCAGCTAGACCATTGCGCCGCTGCTGAAATGTGATGGCTAATGTGAGGTATACGTAACTATGCCATTATGTAGGTACGTTAGGTATGCACGTAAAATGCATTAGTGGTATACGATCGGAGTAAAGTGGCAGAGGGGCTATGGACCCCCCTTTGGTCCATTTGGCCCCTGAGGAGGGCACCGTTTCCGAAGCAAGAAGGGAAAATGACTTCTATGTATATCGCAGGATTTTCACTCTGATACACTTTGAAATGTCAAAAATATTGCGCGCTTGGCGCATCACATACACCCATTGTCAATGAAATTTGGCGCTCGCGCGAGTAGAAGGTAACAACATTTCGCGCTCATTGTGACATTGTATAATGTTTGGTGTAAAAACCCGAAATTCTAAACAAGCACCGGATAAAAATGACTTTTCAAAAATGGAAGAAGCACTGGATAAAAAATGATTTTTTGGATTTGCCGCTCCCTTGGCCACAAACTGAATCCGCCACTTGAGCAATGTGCTTCTTGATTGCCCGTTTCGACCAACTTCCGCAGAATTGCCAATGCGAATGCACCTGGTCTTTTAAAAGCCTTACCTGGGTGATATTTCATTTAAAGGGTCTGCGCTACGTTAAAGATCAGAACCGACCGATTTAGGCCCAGATACATAAAGTACAGTATGCGTGTCGCTCTGAATCTCAGACCCTATGTACAGTATGTACGCTTGCTACATAATGGATATGTACCGAGTTCTGACCTATGGGCATCGAGACTGGACAATCAAACTTTATCATAAAACAATCGCAGTATTCTTAAAAAAACATACTCACATGAACTCCTGCTGGTCGAGTAGTGCGGCAGGGTGGACGGCGGGCGCGATGCCCTCGAGGGTTGCCGCGATGAGGTTTGGCGACGGGTGGTCACCGCGGGTTGCGACTGGGTGCGCGCTGGCCGGGCCACTATCTGCCTCGGCCTGACAAACGGCGGGCGAATGGGACGTTCGTTTGATGACACCCCGCCGCCCCTGTAGGCTGCTATTGAGGCGGTGTCCGGACTGAGATCCGGGAATTGTTGCCGGTAATTACGGTCGGGCACCGCCGGGGCACGTTGAATGCCTGGAGAATGGAGCTGTTTGGTTGGTGGTGATGCACTGACGGTGGTCTGAGGCACCATTCCAGTTGGTTAGGGTAGCGCGTAAAAACGGCCTTGGGATTGTATCAAATGTTTTTGTGAATTGTACGGCAAACGTGCTTTTCTATCTGGCTACGAGGCTGTTTCGATGTGCATTCACAAGAAAGGCGGTGTACCCGGCCATCGTTAGCGCGAACGCACCAAATGCTGACGTGACCTCGAGAAAACTGTATAAACATCGATTGGGCTTGAGGAGTCATCAAAGTCCACTGGATTATACTTTCGTCGCTCTCAAACATCGGACACTCATTTTCGGCATAAGTACCATTCCGTCACGCAAATGAGATAGGGCGAATTTACCTGGCGGCATGTACGATTCGACGGATTCTGACGAGGTTGGATATTCGAATCCTGTTTCCGGTGGTTGCACGTGGTGCGTTAACGGCTTATACCTGAGAATTGAATGGAAGGCAATGACCACCCGCATGTGCTTGTTTAAAAGATCAAATTTATCCCGATATATGAAAAGCATGAACATCAGTTACAGTTTCTTTCAAAAAAACACCTAACATTACGGCAGCCCACCCCATACCTGGAGTCGTGCTGTTGTCTCCTGTCATAAGTCTGGAACACGGGTGTATTCGGTGTGGCGAAAGGTCTGGGACTCAGACGCGGCTCAACATACGGCGATGTCTGGGGCGGAGCTGGCCGTGAACGGGCGCCGACAGCAACTGCTGGCTTCACAGGAGAGAAGTTGACCTGGATTTTAATCAAAATTCGAATTGGTAAAAATGGAGTTTCGATCAAAAGTCTCTAAATGATCTGAGATGACACCAATTCCATGCCCGTGTGGCAACCAAACCCATCGAAACAGCTACCGTACACTTGGTTGCTTGTTGTGAGGCCAAGTATTCGCACCAAGTTCAAGCCACTGCTAAACTTTCATGAACTCCGATCCCGATCCCATCCTACCTTGACATTATGACTGGATGTCGAATCGGCGCCGATGTACGTCACAGCGCTTGGTCGTACGAACAACGGATGTGGCAGTTCGCGTTCGCGCGGCGGTACCGTCACACGAATCGTGTTCGGCCGAGTTCTGGCCGAATATTGGTCGTCCTCTGGTCGTTCTGGTTGTTGCTCATAGGTACCGGAATCAATTGCCGGTGGTTCGTAGGCCGGTGTGGTGAACGACGGGGGAAGTTCGGGGATCTCTGGGATGTCCGGCACGTCGGGCACAATCTCTGGCGGTGGGTAGGTGATTTCGGGCATCGGGTCGGGTTTCGGCGGTTCCGGCGCGGGACTGGGCACAGCGGCCGGGTACGTGAGCGGCGGCTTGGTGATGTAACGAACGGATACGTCTCTGGCCACCGGCAGGTTCGGAGGCACCGTGTAAGGCGCCGGTGGGGGTGGCGGGGGGAAATTAGGCGAGACCACCTCAGCGGGCGGCGCTGGTCGTTCCGTGTAGACGGACTCTGGCTTGGTGGACGTCGGTTTCGGGTGTTGCGGCTCGGTGTAGATTGGCGCGGATGTGGTCGGTTCGGTTCGCTCGAGATACGGGTGGTCCATCGGTACGATGACCAGATACGAATTGTCGCCGAGTCGAACGGTCTGGTGCATGCCCTTGAACTGTTCGAGCAATTGCGCCGAACTGCCGTACATGTTGGCCAACGCGGCCGGCAACGGCCCGTCGTAGGGTCGGAACGTGGTCGTGCGATGCCGGGTCGTTCGCGCGTACGTCGTGCCCTTCGGCGCCGTTGTCGTCCGCTCGGTGGTGGTCGTCGTTTCCGGCTCGATGTTGTAGGCGGCCGGCGCCGGTTGGAAACGCGGCACGAATGTTTCATGGTGTCCACCTTCGGGTTCGATCTGCCCGGCCGGATACCGCGCCGGTTCGGCATCGACGGGTTGGTTGTACGACGACGGCGGACCACGAACGCCGACGGTCGGCGGGACGATCGATTCGGGATCGTAGCTGATCGGGGCCTCGATCGAACCGGCTTGCTCCTGGTAGGACTCCTTGAGCACCGCTTGTCGTTCGTCCGTACCCGACACCGGTACGGGGTTCGGGTCGGACGGTATCCGGGTGTAGGGTCGCGGCGACTTGGTCGGTGGACGGGCTGTGTCGTGCACGTCGGCGCTGCCCGGCCGTTGTTCGTACGGCCGCTCCAACTCCAACCGATACCGATCCCAGTTGGTGGGCAAGCCTGCAAGTAGCATAATAACGTTTCGTGATCGTTATTCGTAGATCTAAAGGCAAACTACGCCAACACGAGCCCGATTTCGGAGGTGATGAACGTGCAAAACGCGAAGAAAGAGAAAATCATCATGCTCCACGATGTATTCCACAACGTGTAACGTTTCCCAAATCAGTCTGAATGTTTCACCATTTTGCCAGCTCCGAAATCGGGCTCGTGTTGGCGTAGTTTTACTTTACAATGAATTTCATCGCGTATATGTAAATCTAATGTTTCACAAAATCAGAAAAAAATCCGCCAAGACAGTGACCTCTCGGTGGAGGCGACCAATGTGCCCAGAATGAGGTGGTGGTCGTGCTCGGTGTCGTCGTGGTAGTAGGGGGCGGGAACGTGGTCGGCAGAATTGTTTGCAGTTGTTGGTGAACGAATTCGCGACGGGATTGGTATGGGTCGGCCTGCAAACACGAGACACGTGTGCATTCCATTTACCTAAAGGTACACCGTTCCAGTCCAACCTTCTTGCCATAGAGCTGTTCCCACGCGATGCGTCTATCCTCCTCCCAAGGATCATGGTAGTCGTATTCGCTGGGGTTCACTTCGGCCTGAGATGGGTGCCGTTCTTGTGAAACGTTAGGTTTTTAAGTTATAGTTATGTTTTGTGAGGAAAAGTGTGCAGGGTTATGTTAGTGCACTGCACATATCATTACGTGATATGTGTATGTGGATGTCGTTGCATTCCATGCTTTGGTGTTGGATGATCAGTTAATTGGTCGGCCTATCAACATAAGTAGTGCCGTTAGCAAGTACTGTGCATTGGATGAGAAAATGTGAGCCCCAAAACCAAAACGCGTGGCAAAACAAAAGCGTGTGAAACATCACATACACGTGGTGGTGCAGTGCCAAGAATCGGGTCCGGGAACAGCGCCATCATTTTGCGCACCCGACGGGGGTCGACCAGAACGGGAAGGTTACTCTCCCCATCAAGCATTTCAGGGGAAGACTCGACGTGATTAGGCTTGCCCAGGTGCTGCGCTGGTGGGAAGACAGGGGTTGGGGGAAGTGCGTCTTTGATCATCACTTCATCGATAAGGGTTTTTGGCAACGGCCGAGGGGGAAGGGTGCTGTCGACGATCTGGTCATCGGGCAACGGGGGCAACGTGCCTGACGCGGCCACGTGAGAGGCCAGGAATTCCGGGGGAAGACTGTGCTCGAATCTGGGCGGGTCGGGAATGGACGCAAGCGGTTCAGGAGCAGTTTCGCGTGACGCGACCAGCAGACGTTCGGCTATTCTGCGCGCGGTTGCGTTGACGGTCACTGGGATTGGTGGGAAATCGGGCGGGAAAGCCGGCACGGGCAGAATGGGAAGATCATGTGGGACGACATGGTTTTCCTTGAAAGTGGATTACGTTGGTTTGAAGTCCTGAAGAGCTCTTAAAATTTCTAGTGACTATTCGAGACTGTTAGGTTATATGATTATGACAGTCAGCTGAAGGACGCCTCACATTCTCCTGGGGAATTCTCGTTTACGTTTGCGCGCAATCACTGCCGGAGCGTTGTTCAACACACAGACGCTTTGGGGCTAAAGGGGACTTTACGCACCGAAGTGGAGAGCGTTTTTTTGACAATTACCTGCGCTTCCACATTCGGATTGTGCAATCCAATTTGTATTTAATTTACACGTTGCTGTGGAGCTTTGAGAATTCCATTTAGCTTGCGCGCAATGATGGCGCGCAATCGTCCTTCGAGACTTCGTCCCTCCATGTCAAACTCTCGTGCACCCTGGTCAAAACTCCCAAGCTCCAAAATCCAACAGGTTCACAGAGTCCTTGCTACCTAAACAGCTACAGACCTCCTCTTCACTGCGGGGCAATTCGGATACGACGATTGGGGACTCATAGTAATCATCAACGTCGGTCTCGCTGGAAACGGTAGTAGGTTCCAGTTCCCGTTCCTCGAGTTCCTGTCGGTTCCGGAACTGCAAGTTCGCGTCCAACAATTCTTCCATGTCAGCGGGATGGCGGGGTCGGCCCTCAACGCCGTCCGTCAGATCTAGTTCGGCCGGTTCGTCTGATGTTTCCAGCTCCGATTCTGGCACATCTGGTAGATCGGCGGTGTCAGCGGTCGCAACGGGAAATGGCGGGGGCAATTGGTCGGGCTTGAGAGAACGGATATTATTGGTTAGATTTCTTGCACCCGCACACGGTGCGTTATGTTGTTACTGAAGATGTTGAAAAGCATATAATCTAACAGAAACCCTAATATACATAGCTGTTAAGTGATTATTATGTATAGTGTTGGTGAACGTGTTGTGTGTTAAGAAGACCAATGTCGTTAACCAAAAGTGTGCGAACCCGCACCTTAAACAAGAACACACTTGTGCACAACCATGGACTTGGGCATCTACCAGGCATTCCTGGTGTCCAATATCTCACCAAAGTGCAAATGCAAGAACAACAGCTGGAAAACAGACCCCAGAAAGCGCCATGACAAACAACACCCAAAACACACCGTGCCATCCGGTTCAGTTCCGGTCTGCGCCAGGAAGCGACGAACCTGTTCCTCAAAATGGCTCATTCGCGTCACTTGGCTATCCGGCGCCGGAGTTACTTCGCGTTTCTGTGTCAGAGTGTGAAAAATTTTAAAGAAAAAGATCCCGCTCGTATTATTGGAAGGTGAGGAAAATGATAAGCCGGTGATATGGGCATTACCCATAGAGGTGCATGTAAACCAAAAGTCGTGTACAGGATGTGTACCATGTGAAGTGAGCACAATACTGCTGGTCACATGGCGATAAATCGTTCCGAACAAAAAATATTCAGTCATGTTGAAGTGTTGCTGATATTAGTAACACAGCATCGTGATTGAGGAGCAAATGCAGCAGTGTTTGGCGTGCACCGCGTGCATGAAGCGGAGTGACAGGTCTAGGCCACGCCGGTTCATGTTTGGGCCAGCGTTTAGTGCGAGGCTTGGGTCAACCAACATAATAATGTATCAGAGGGCCTCAGAACAGCCGAAACCTAAATCGCCAGGCGAAACCTAGACCAGTATCGCATGTATATCGCACGAAAGCTATGTACACGTAAACATGGCAGCAGCAAATAAATCAAAGTGTGGCAAATAAATGAAACATCAACTGCAACTCACAGCCGGCGTCGTTGGGGAGAACTTTTCGCGTGCCATGATGGCAGCCAATGCGGCACCACACGGTTTGCGTTGCATGTTCTCTCCGAGGCATCTGCGGTGCAAAAAGGTGCGGTCTTCTAGCCACAATCACTCAAAGTTGCCATATGTTTGGGCCGAGTACAACATCAACGACAGAAATTAACGGTTTTCCTAGCAGCAGCTGTGTGACCAGTCACAAACGGTTTGCACCCTGACAACCGCATGCTGCAGCTTACTTATTCAATGCTGCGGCAGAAATAAATGAATGCCGCGCGGGTCGTGGCCGCCTGTGTCCGGCCGCATATGTATGTAGGCTTGACTGTACTCAACGTTAGCTGCATGAGCTTATATATGTGTACTCAACACTCGTTAAACTACACACAGATGTAAACGCAAACTACGCGAACACGAGCCCGATTTCGCTGCTGGCAGATTTGTGGACACATTCACACTGTTAGTGGTTGCTGATTCGGGAAATGTTACACGTTGAAGAATACGAAGTGGAGCATGATGAGTTTCTCTTTCTATTCGTTTTGAACATACACCACCTTCGAAATCGGGCTCGTGTTGGCGTAGTTTGCCTTTACCAAGTCAGCCGAGTTAGGCAAAAGTTTTTCAGCACAGCAGTGAACTTGGGAAGAGGAACGGCATGCAAAGCATATTAAAATGACGCAGATGGCACTGCCGGAGTTTTCCATGTCATACCCCCGGGGCTCTACTCGGAAAATATGGAAAATCGGCTGTTTTTGTTTCAAACACTTTACCCCAAATAAAGCCCGCGGGGGCTCGATCCGGAAATGTTTCTCAAAATAGAGCACTCGGGATATTTGCGTAAGTTTTTGAAATTACTGGAAGTCATCGCTAACGTTTTGAATGTTATCTACGATCGCTTTGTGTGATTTTCAAAACACGGGCAAATTTGATCTTGCTGAAAAAAATGTGCGAAAATGACATGTGTGTGCCTCGTTTGGAAAAAAAAAACGTTCATGGTCGATTTTTGGAAAACAAGTTTTAACAGAGCCCCGGGGGAGTCTATTCGGGGGATGGATATGGAAAACTCCGGTATGATGCGACGCGATGAAATCGAACAAAATTATCGAGAAAAAATAAAAGAGCAAAAAAACCAAACTACACTGCATCGGTATTGGTGGTATAGCCCCATAAAGACTGTGAAAATTGCAGATTTCTGTACAGACTTTCGTGAATTCGTCGGCGAAAAGAAACGGCGCAGTGTGATAGTGAAATCAGCGGCCATTATGAAGAGCGGTTGACAGGTTAGAAATTAGAGTACCAAATAGTAATAAAGTAATCAGTTGCAGAATATTGAGGTACGCCAGGTGGGTAAAGACAGAGAGCACATTACCCTCCTGTTACACTTACTGTATACCTGAAAAGGAGAAAAAGCGGAGCTTTACCAAAATGCTCACGTATATGAACCCCGCAAGAAAATAAAAACAATATAGTACTTATAGTCGGGTAGTATTCTGCTTAACGACTTACTGCCAGAAGCGCGCCTCGCCGAGTGTATCATGTCCGAGTAGGGTTTGGGCGTAACAAAACCGGCGAACTGCACCAGTCTACCGGTGGCCGGTTTCAGCGGCGTCGGGTTGCGGCCGTTGCGAGTTTGCGCAGTTGACGTGCGTTGATCTCGGCAACCGGGTCATCGGGCCGACTGCTCGGTGGCGCTGGGTTAGGCGAGTGTCTGTAAAATGCGCGATAATGCGTGCGCGTTTGCGTTTGGGTTGGTGGCCCGATCGCATATCGCTTCGTGAATCGCCCGGGCCACAGGGTCATCATCAGTGCGTGTGGTCGTGTGTGATGCCAACAAGAGGGCTGTTTCTCGCCTGTTTCGTTTATGTGACTGTTACTCGGCAGAATCCTCAGTGTCCATGGATATTCAGGCTGGGGATTTGGTAGTCCCAACACGACTATATGCAACATTTCCAGCACGATTAACGTTTGTTGTGGTTTGAAAGCCTGTAGGACCCCGGCTGGCTTGGTCATACAGAAGAGTAGTAAGGACTGGTAACCCATCGGTGCAATTGTCAGACCCACGCACAGTGCTCCACCCCAACATCGTGTTTCTCTCACTCACACGATGATTGTGAAAACAAGCAACAAGTGACAAACATCCGCCACAAACCTGGCTTGCGGCTGCGCGTATCCGTCGTTGCCGGACACCGGTGGCTGCTGTTGATAAGCGCTGGGCGCGGCCGGGCTCGGTTTCGGTTCATACGGATCGGGGGGCGCTGCTGCCGGCACCGCGTAGGGATCAGACGTTGCTCGCGCATAGGGTTCCACCGGTGTCCCACTTGGCGCGTACGGATCCGTTGGAGGCGAAGGCGCCGATGGTAACTCGGTTCCTCATAACCGCCTGACGCAGCGGGGGCAGCGGGCAGACTCGGCACGTAGACACCAGGTGACGAGGGGATGCTGTAGGGGTCAGGCCTAGTCGCCGGTGGTGGGGGCACGGCTGGGGATTGGGTATATCGAGATCGACTTGGCTGTCTGTAGGGATCGGCCGGTTGGGGCACTGGCTCTGATGCCTGAAAGGTTGGGACAATGTCAACTGCGTGGTCATGTATAGTGATGCAGTTCGTACATATAGGGTGGCACAAAAGTAGCTACACTTAGTTAAGGATGACGTGCAAGAAAGTCGCACGAAAAGTTTCAAGCAGGCTAAAAATTGGCAGCCAGGATTTTTGGATCCCCAGAGAATCCGGAAATGACCTTACTTTTCAGTCTAGGCGTTTGGGTCCAAGACACATAGTCCGTCAAATTTGGATCAGAAAACTTGGTCACCGCGGTTTCGTGGATCCAAAACATCCTGGCTAAAAACTGAGCCCATTTTCGGATTCTCCGTGTCCGAAAACCCCGGTTACCCCATTTTGTCCGATTTGAAGCCTTTTCTTACGACTTTTTTGCACGTCATCCTTCACCTAGTGCAGCTAGTTTTGGGCCACCCTATACATACATATATAGTGTCTCCGCAAGCTGCAGCGGCGGCAGGGTTGTTTGCCCCACTACGGGGGGGCACATAATGGGTGGGCCATCACACACACAAAGACGGTCGTTGCGCCCAACCGCGGCTCACCGCAGTCAACCCAGTGGGTCTCAATCGGGCACACTTTGTCTCTGTGAGACATATGAGGTCTTAGGCGCGGCCACGCAGTCACCCGTCGCGGTGGGCAAAAAGAAGCCTGCCACTGGTTGCGCTCTCGCATCCGTGTCATTACAATTTGCATGTCACAATGCGTGATGGATGACCAAAACAACACAGCTTCCTTCTAAAGTTTTGCCCCGGTAATCGGCACATTGAACTCACATAATTTCTTCCCGGTACGTCTGATCCGAGCGATAAGGAGGGCCGACTAGGTGCGAGTAGATAGCTGTTGTCCACGCCCCCGGCGGGGTGCAGTGGTTCGGGTGTCACCGCGTATGGATCATGCTCGGGAGGATGTGTGAACCAGTAGTATTCTTGACCTGAAAGTCGAAAAGGTGATCATGCTTTTCGTGTAATCTTTAATTGAATATGGTTCTCAGGCGGTGTCCATTCTATACTGTGTAAGCAGATATTTGTTTGACTCTGGCGTGTGAGGTTTCAGCGAAAGTACGAATGCTGGCAAATATGTATGTATGACCACAAATCAGTCACGAAAAACAAACAAGCAAACAAACAAAGGCAAGTCTCACCAGTAATGAAGAGCTCGTGTCGACGGCGGTAATAAAAAAGAAAAAGTCTCATTAATAAACTCCATGCAAATGAATTGATCAGTAATGATATATTCCTCATGAACCGTTACAGCATTCCGGCAGCAAACCGCCCCCTGTTCATTGATCTGACTCCCTTCCGACACTGCATTTTGACTATATCTTCTATTTATTCAATTAAGTTATGAGATCCAACCACAATTATTTATTCAACTCAGTTAATCCACTCAAATTTCACTCCAAATGTCGCAATTCTGCAGTTGTCTGAAACAAAATTTAAACTTTGCCTGGTATAGTGTATGTATGTATCCTTGGTGACCTCGAAGTCTAAGCCTGGACCTTGGTGGAATTAAATGAAATACGGTCATTTTAAGCCGCCCTTAATATCAATTGTTTTACAGATAAACACAAAAGTCGATGACCATGTATATAGTATGAACGAGCAGCGGCGTTCATCGAACCGTGCTGCACGGCTATTGACACGTGAAATGGACTGCAAGTGTGTTTAATTCGGACTCGGAGACGGTCGCATATAATTTAATGACGTATAAATGGAAAAGGTCTCTTCCAAATTCCGTGGTGGTCAGTCTTAATGCTACAAAGTGCACGGAAAGCCCCATCGTATTAAAATGGAATGTAGGACAAGACGATTTGACAAACATATACAGGCACCTGTTCATAAAACCGTTCTGGGTTAAAAGATGCACCTGGTCAAAGTGTTGTAATCGCTATCTCCGGTCAGTTGGTTTGGTCATCACACGTGTCAGAATGAATAACTGCATTCTGGCTCACGTAAATTACGGAAGTTTGTGACAAAAATTTTCAGTGAAGTGCATAACATAAAATACCGTTAAAATGAAAGGTTCAATTGAAGCGTTCGAAAATGACCTGGGCATTTTCACGAATGGAATGAAAAAAGTCACCCAGCTCGGCTTCATGGTACCAAATGCAATGGTCATTCTTGTTTTTTTACCCAATTAAATTCAAGTCTCATGATTGTCTGATAAGACATG
Source organism: Rhynchonema sp. JSB1_4 (assembly GCA_030248065.1). Classification (NCBI taxonomy): domain Eukaryota; kingdom Metazoa; phylum Nematoda; class Chromadorea; order Monhysterida; family Xyalidae; genus Rhynchonema; species Rhynchonema sp. JSB1_4. The sequence goes on from JASAMV010006531.1 coordinate 25,664, forward strand.
GGAGTTTATTGCAACAGGGTCAAATAGCGTGATGGGTATTACAGTCAGAGGTTGTTTGACCGGAAAACGGGATCTGCATCATAAGGTTAGGGTATTATTCGTGGCTCTAGGTATACATACACAGTATATTTTTTATCACAAAGATACAAGATTTGTATATGATGTGCACTTCGATCCAAAGATAATGAGATGGCTGGTTTGTAGTCAAAACGTTTAGTGTAATAACGGACAGTTTAAAATATCAAAAATAGTTTATAAGGTGCGCTGAGAATTATAGCACCAGGTCTTCTGTATGGTCGGCTAGGTTTCTGTATATATTTTGCGGGGGAAAGGGACTGTGATGAGACAACGCGGATGAAGAATTATATGCACCGTTTGAATGATGTGTTATTGTGCAATATGCACGTTGGGATCATGTGTGCACTTTGCACCGAGCAACGTGCAGTGCAGTGTGCATTGCGCATACAGTATAGATGCAGCGGAATTGTTTGTAAGTGGAACAAATAAAGAAAGA
>JASAMV010006532.1:0-13352 GCA_030248065.1 Rhynchonema sp. JSB1_4
AAAAAACGAATACTGCAGAAAGGATAGTTGTGCAGAAAATCAAAGCAGCACAAAAAAACTAAAAAAAAACAAAAAAGTTCATCTTTTTTCATGTCTTGTGACCATACATGGCCAGATAGGGGTGCGGTTGTGGAGCGCGATGTGCAACCCCCATTTCGGTGGAGCGCCATGTTTTTTTGTGGAGCGCCATGTTTTCTTGCGGAGCGCCGTGTTTTTTTGTGGAGCGGCAAATTCAATCAGACTGTTTTTGTGGAGCGCCATGTTTTTTTTGTGGAGCGCCATGTTTTTTGCGGAGCGCCATGTTTTTTGTGGAGTGCCATGTTTTTTTGTGGAGCTCCATGTTTTTTGTGGAGCGCCATGTTTTTTGTGGACCGCCATGTTTTTTTGTGGAGCGCCATGTGTTTTTTGCGGAGCGCCATGATTTTTTTGTGAAGCGCCATGTTTTTTTTTGCGGAGCGCCATATTTTTTGTGGAGCGGCAAGTTCAATCAGACTGTTTTTGTGGAGCGCCATGTTTTTTTGTGGAGCGCCATGTTTGTTTGCGGAGCGCCATGTTTTTTGTGGAGCGCCATGTTTTTTGCGGAGCGCCATGTTTGTTTGCGGAGCGCCATGTTTTTTGTGGAGCGCCATGTTTGTTTGCGGAGCGCCATATTTTTTGTGGAGCGCCATGTTTTTTGTGGAGCGCCATGTTTTTTTGCGGAGCGCCATGTTTTTTGTGGAGCGCCATGTTTGTTTGCGGAGCGCCATGTTTTTTGTGGAGCGCCATGTTTTTTGCGGAGCGCCATGTTTGTTTGCGGAGCGCCATGTTTTTTGTGGAGCGCCATGTTTGTTTGCGGAGCGCCATGTTTTTTGTGGAGCGCCATGTTTTTTTTGTGGAGCGCCATGCTTTCCGCGCCAACGCAAGTTAACAGGGGAGCGCCAAGTTCAGAGAGGCGCGTCAAGTTTGAGAGTAGCGCCGAGAGGAGCTCCAAGTTTAAGGAGGAGCTTCAAGTTCGTTCCCTGGTGTGGAGCGCGAAGTTTTATTACCTACAGAGACTACATGTGCTTGCCAAAACATGCGTGGAGCCCCAAATTTAACCAAAATTTGTTGTCGGCAACACGAGAGGCGCCCGACGTGCGCTCGACCACACCAGTGGAGCGCCAAGTTCGCAATTACATAACTCGCTTAAAAAGGCTCCTTTTGGCATTTTAAAATCAGTTCTGGAACCGACTGGTTCATACGTGCTTCGTATTTTCCAACTAAGTGGTATCGCGATGTCATTCCATCGCCAATACGGAAACCCAAAAAGTGACCCTGTCGACTGGTGGACACCGACGACCGGGTCACCTTTGGAGGTCCACCCCTTATATATACGCAACTTGCGAAACTTTTTTTACTGTCACTATGCTTGAGGGACGAATAAAACATTTCGACTGAGCGATTGTATGTGAGAATACGGGCTGAATTTGGTCGTAACAGTCAACAGCAGGGATGTGGGAGGAGCGCGACATGCACAAAAACTGTCGGTGGAGCCTCATGTGCACAGCGTAACGCAGTTTGGCCAGAAGCATGGGCTTTGGCGCATTACCCTAGTATTGTGTCACCGCGAGTTTGTCCAGTGGAGCCCAAAGTTTGACCAAAAAGTGCTCCCGGTTACACGAGAGGCGCCTGACGTGCGCTCGACCACACCGGTGGAGCGCCAAGTTCGCAATTTCTTAAAGGGGGCCTTTCGCATTTCAAACCACCTTCAAACTTCGCATGTGTTTAGACAGCGGTCAATGCGTCATAAAAGTCAAACACACCGGAGGTCTAAGGTTCAGCATGAGGCCAGGAGATGCCCTTCAAGAGGAACATCCGCGAACAAAATCAAATGTGGACCAGCCCAATTTCTTCCTGCCCATTCAGGCAACTTGCCTGATGACAAGGGCGGTCAAGGCGCAGAATGTTTCGCACGATATATGCCCCTGCGTCACTATAGAATTTCGCTTTTCTTTTTATTTCGAATCGCAACGAATTGTTCATGCGTGGCTGCTAAATGTTTCAAGGTCTGCTTGTCGCGCTGGAACAATTCGTTGAAACTCGAAATATAAAGAAAAGCGAAATTCCATAGTTAGTGGTGTTGCACGTTTCATGCGAAACATTCATTCGCCTTGACACCTTTTTGATCAAGCAGTTTGCCTGAATGCGCAGGTATAAATTGGGCTGGTCCGCGGCACACTTTGTTCCCGGATGTTCTTCTTAAAGTGGATCTCCTGGGCGCATGCTGCAGATTGGGTTCTTGGTGCGTGAGAGTTTAATCACGCCCTGAACAATATTTAAATGCGTGCAAAGTTTGAAGGCGGTTTGAAATGCGAAAGGCCCCCTTTAACTCGCTTAAAAAAGCTCCTTTCAGCATTTTGAAATCAGTTCTGGAACCGACTGGTTCATGCGTGCCTTGTAGATTCATGCTAAAAGGTATCCCAGTGCCACTGCATCGCCAATACAGGAACCCAAAAAGTGATCCGATCGACCGGTGGACACCAATGACTGGATCACCTTTGGATGACCACCCCCTATATATACGCAAATGGCGAAACATTTTTGGGTGATGTTGTCATTGTGTGAATGAATAAAAAATTGCAATTGAGCGATTACGTGAGAGAATACCGACTGTATCCTGTCGCACCCGTCAACAGCAGTAATGTGGGAGGAGCCTGATGTGCGCAAACATTGTGGGTGGAGCCTGATGTGCACAGCGTCGTAGTTTGACCATAATTTCGTCCTTCCACGTATTATAGGCAATCTAGCCGCTGGTGTAACCGCCGCGAAATCTACAGTATACCAGAGGCTGTGATGTTCCACCGCTTCTCGACTTAGACATGAAGCGATGTTTCAGGCTGCTTTTCAGCCACGCGGCTGAGCTGAGTGCTCTATACTCAGCTCGAGAGGTACAATTTTACAACACAGGGAATTTTTCTTTGGGCCACAGTTTGAGATAGAGTTGCAACACTAATTTCAACCAGCGTAAAAGATGTTCATTAGCTGTAGAGGAATAACTTTTACGCTGGTCAAAATTAGTGGAGCAACTCTATCTCAAACTGTGGCCGAAAGAAAAATCCCCTGTGTTATAAAATTGTACCTCTTTAGGCCGCTTTCACAATCATCCGGTTTCCGGAATCCGGTTTCCGGTTTCCGGAATTAGCTTCAAATCCGGTTTCCCTAAATGTTTTTTCCGGTTTCCGGTTTCCGGAAGTTGCTTTCACAATCATCCGGTTTCCGGTTTTCGCCCTAATTCAAATCCGTTTTCCGGCGACCGGAAACCGGAAAAGGCCATTTAGAACCGGTTCTATTTTTTTATCCGGTTTTGGGTGCATAATGGGTAGTGGACGTCATAGGATGGACACGTTTGCTTGTGTGATGACTTGTTGCTCGTGTCTGCACACAAGTAAGTTATATGCTTATAATATTAACGAATATCACTGATGTACAGATGCAGTCTAACGGTATTTTCAGAAGGTTCGCAATGTGGCGCAAATAAATTGAATAAGTAGAGCTGAGAAAAGCCAACAGCCACGCTTTCAGACCCAAAAGAACTTTGAAGATCAGGAACACATCGCGTATGTTCATGTGCTGATGTGTAGTTGTTCCTGCGCTGAGTTGGTGGTACCATACCATACCGCTATACCACATAACACAACCAGAGAATCTTTACTTCAGGATCTGGCACACTCATTTGTTCCTATAAGGTGACCTAAAAGTAGTCTTCCCGGACACAAATTTTGTCTGAAACCATGGCCAATGAGCATTTTACTGCACAGCACCTACTTTCTGTTTCTGACTGAAACTGGATTTCGTATTAACAGTCGTAGGATGTCGATCGAAATTGATAGAGAGCAGATTACACTCTCTTTTTTGGTGAAGATCTGAAAAATTGTTATTCATTTTGAAGCGTGCCGTAGCTGGCGAATCTTTCTGAACAAACCACATTACCAAGCGCAAGCTGTCATTGCACATACATTGCACAACATCAGTTTGATTTCCGTGTCGTTATCATGCCCATCGCTTGTAATTCGTTTCTTGCTTATGTGATAAAAGCGCGCTATTGCTAAATTAACTTGGCGCTCCCCTGTTAACTTGCGTTGGCGCGGAAAGCATGGCGCTCCACAAAAAAACATGGCGCTCCACAAAAAAACATGGCGCTCCGGAAACAAACATGGCGCTCCACAAAAAACATGGCGCTCCGCAAACAAACATGGCGCTCCGCAAAAAACATGGCGCTCCACAAAAAACATGGCGCTCCGCAAACAAACATGGCGCTCCACAAAAAACATGGCGCTCCGCAAAAAAACATGGCGCTCCACAAAAAACATGGCGCTCCACAAAAAATATGGCGCTCCGCAAACAAACATGGCGCTCCACAAAAAAACATGGCGCTCCGCAAACAAACATGGCGCTCCGCAAGAAACATGGCACTCCACAAAAAACATGGCGCTCCGCAAACAAACATGGCGCTCCACAAAAAACATGGCGCTCCACAAAAACAGTCTGATTGAACTTGCCGCTCCACAAAAAATATGGCGCTCCGCAAAAAAACATGGCGCTTCACAAAAAACATGGCCCTCCGCAAAAAACATGGCGCTCCACAAAAAAACATGGCGCTCCACAAAAAACATGGCGCTCCGCAAAAAACATGGCGCTCCACAAAAAAACATGGCGCTCCACAAAAAACATGGCGCTCCGCAAAAAACATGGCGCTCCGCAAACAAACATGGCGCTCCACAAAAAACATGGCGCTCCACAAAGAGTCTGATTGAACTTACCGCTCCACAAAAAATATGGCGCTCCGCAAAAAAACATGGCGCTCCACAAAAAACATGGCGCTCCGCAAAAAACATGGCGCTCCACAAAAAACATGGCGCTCCACAAAAAACATGGCGCTCCGCAAAAAACATGGCGCTCCACAAAAAAACATGGCGCTCCACAAAAACAGTCTGATTGAACTTGCCGCTCCACAAAAAAACACGGCGCTCCGCAAGAAAACATGGCGCTCCACAAAAAAACATGGCGCTCCACCGAAATGGGGGTTGCACATCGCGCTCCACAACCGCACCGCTATCTGGCCATGTATGGTCACAAGACATGAAAAAAGATGAACTTTTTTGTTTTTTTTTAGTTTTTTTGTGCTGCTTTGATTTTCTGCACAACTATCCTTTCTGCAGTATTCGTTTTTTTAATTTTTTTAACTGCTAGTCTCGGCGCTACTCTCAAACTTGACGCGCCTCTCTGAACTTGGCGCTCCCCTGTTAACTTGCGTTGGCGCGGAAAGCATGGAGCTCTACAAAAAAACATGGCGCTCCACAAAAAACATGCGGCGCTCCGCAAACAAACATGGCGCTCCACAGAAAAACATGGCGCTCCGCAAACAAACATGGCGCTCCGCAAAAAACATGGCGCTCCGCAAACAAACATGGCGCTCCGCAAAAAACATGGCGCTCCACAAAAAACATGGCGCTCCGCAAACAAACATGGCGCTCCACAAAAAACATGGCGCTCCGCAAGAAAACATGGCGCTCCGCAAACAAACATGGCGCTCCACAAAAAACATGGCGCTCCACAAAGAGTCTGATTGAACTTACCGCTCCACAAAAAATATGGCGCTCCGCAAAAAAACATGGCGCTCCACAAAAAACATGGCGCTCCGCAAAAAACATGGCGCTCCACAAAAAACATGGCGCTCCACAAAAAACATGGCGCTCCGCAAAAAACATGGCGCTCCACAAAAAAACATGGCGCTCCACAAAAACAGTCTGATTGAACTTGCCGCTCCACAAAAAAACACGGCGCTCCGCAAGAAAACATGGCGCTCCACAAAAAAACATGGCGCTCCACCGAAATGGGGGTTGCACATCGCGCTCCACAACCGCACCGCTATCTGGCCATGTATGGTCACAAGACATGAAAAAAGATGAACTTTTTTGTTTTTTTTTAGTTTTTTTGTGCTGCTTTGATTTTCTGCACAACTATCCTTTCTGCAGTATTCGTTTTTTTAATTTTTTTAACTGCTAGTCTCGGCGCTACTCTCAAACTTGACGCGCCTCTCTGAACTTGGCGCTCCCCTGTTAACTTGCGTTGGCGCGGAAAGCATGGAGCTCTACAAAAAAACATGGCGCTCCACAAAAAACATGCGGCGCTCCGCAAACAAACATGGCGCTCCACAAAAAAACATGGCGCTCCGCAAACAAACATGGCGCTCCGCAAAAAACATGGCGCTACGCAAACAAACATGGCGCTCCGCAAAAAACATGGCGCTCCGCAAACAAACATGGCGCTCCGCAAACAAACATGGCGCTCCACAAAAAACATGGCGCTCCGCAAGAAAACATGGCGCTCCGCAAACAAACATGGCGCTCCACAAAAAACATGGCGCTCCACAAAGAGTCTGATTGAACTTACCGCTCCACAAAAAATATGGCGCTCCGCAAAAAACATGGCGCTCCGCAAACAAACATGGCGCTCCACAAAAAACATGGCGCTCCGCAAAAAAACATGGCGCTCCACAAAAAAACATGGCGCTCCACCGAAATGGGGGTTGCACATCGCGCTCCACAACCGCACCGCTATCTGGCCATGTATGGTCACAAGACATGAAAAAAGATGAATTTTTTTGTTTTTTTTAGTTTTTTTGTGCTGCTTTGATTTTCTGCACAACTATCCTTTCTGCAGTATTCGTTTTTTTAATTTTTTTAACTGCTCCTCTCGGCGCTACTCTCAAACTTGACGCGCCTCTCTGAACTTGGCGCTCCCCTGTTAACTTGCGTTGGCGCGGAAAGCATGGCGCTCCACAAAAAAACATGGCGCTCCACAAAAAACATGGCGCTCCGCAAACAAACATGGCGCTCCACAAAAAACATGGCGCTCCGCAAACAAACATGGCGCTCCGCAAAAAACATGGCGCTCCACAAAAAACATGGCGCTCCGCAAACAAACATGGCGCTCCACAAGAAACATGGCGCTCCGCAAGAAAACATGGCGCTCCACAAAAAAACATGGCGCTCCACCGAAATGGGGGTTGTACATCGCGCTCCACAACCGCACCGCTATCTGGCCATGTATGATCACAAGACATGAAAACAGATGAACTTTTTTGTTTTTTTTTATAGTTTTTTTTGTGCTGCTTTGATTTTCTGCACAACTATCCTTTCTGCAGTATTCGTTTTTTTAATTTTTTTGTGTGCATGGTGCTCGCTGTACATACGGTCGTAACCGATTAAAAATCTAAAAATTCTACAATCTTTTAGAAGTGTTTTACATCTTTTGTAAAACTCAAGAAATGCGCCGCACAAGAGCTCAGACAGAGGAGTTTGCACGCAGTAATATTACAGCCCAGCAATAAGATCTGCAGGTGGGGCTTTTTTGGAGGCAAATTTGCCAGAGGCGTTCGCACTGAAGAGCCCTGGGGCTGCCGTCTGTCTGCGAAAGCAGGGCGAAACAAGCCAAGATTACTGCACTCAGTACATAGGACAGGCACCAGCATGTATGAAGTCAAGCTTCGTGTCTCTGAGCCGAGCGCGCGCACTTAAATGCGGAATCGCAGGATTGCAAAAACAAAAATTGCAGAAACGGTTCTTACGGCAGTATTGCAAAAAATCAAAACGACTAAAAAGCAAACTAACACATAAAGTTCATCTTTATCAGATCTGAAATTGAGGGCCGCCTTGCAGAAGCAGGAAAACAATGTGTTCGAAATTCTTTAAGCCGCCAAAACTGTTTTACATGAGTCTCATAAGTCCTTTGGACTTCAGGGTAACTTGGGAGAAATCGCTGAACTATGAATTGTTAGTTAATGGATTATCATGTAATCTCTCCTATGTGTATTCACTTCATGGAGCTCAGATCTATAAAAAAAATTTCTAATTTCGCTTCCTCATGCATTTTTACTGACGCAGGGAACTCCCCTCCCGTTCGAAGTCGAGGCAGGCAAAGCACTCATGCGTGGCACATTTATGCCCGAATAGAACTTTTAATTCTTGAGAACAGTTTACGTTGCCCTTTGAACCGAACACGTTGCCCCTATATTTTTACTTTACCATACACGTTGCTTGTCCGTACACCTTGTAACACCGTATACGTTGGCCAAGCACGGACATAACAACTACTGACTGCTATATTCCAATTCAAACCTCGCCTCTGTGCAGTGGTGATTAATTGCAGGGTTGGAAAAAAATCTTTACGAATCTCTTTCTACATAGCGACCACAATATGCAGCACTTTTTTAATCTTTTTACATCAGCCATAATCGCAATCACGGCCTGACTTCAGGTTGCATAAATCCACCAAACAACCAATAAAAAATATGCGTCCATCGACGTTGGCGGCTGCGCTGTGTGTGATCTGTGCTCTGACGGTGATGTGTCACTGTGATGCCGATGATTTTGGCGCCAAAACCAGCTCAACAAAATTTGAAATGCCGCATGTATTCGAATCGTATGACCAGATGTTGCTGTACATCTTGGAGCATTGTGATTTGATCAAGCAAGTTCTGCCGAGGGATAATATTTGGCGATTGATATGTGAACATCGGATTAACCGCTTTCGGTTCGGTCGGCGCCGTTAGATTCCGTAAATGACTAAAAACTATATTCGTTTGCTATGGTAACAGTGGCGGGTACCATTTTCACAGAAAGTATAATTTGAAATTAATGCAGTCTACCCTTTTTGTACTGACTTGCCGTTTTTTGGTCATCACAACGAGCATTCCCAATGAGTGGTGATCTGGGAGGCTAGCGGCAACGGACCAAATATTGTAAAAAAATTCACCATGATGTGAACGGTTTCAGCACGAAGAGGGTACGACGCTGTATGAGCATTGCTGATAGGCCATTTGCGTGTGTACTCTTCTGAACATTTACATGGATTTACATTACTATGTTATATGCAGTGCTCAAACGGGATCCCGATCGCGAAATCCCAATCCAGAGAATTTCAATCCCGATAAAATACCGAAATGGCGATCCCGATTAATATTCAGGATCCCGATCCGGCATTCTTATCGGGATTGTTATCGGGATTATGGACATGATAAGGCTCAAATTGTACCGCCTTTTCATATTATGATATTTTATGTAAAAAATTACATTGACAGCAAACATCAAGAAAAAAATGACCCTCAGCTCGGTCAAATATCTGAAATGTGGCCATTTCGTTCCTGTTCAACAACAACAAAACAATGAAACATCAGTAACTCATTCCACCTGTGTACCTATACTTATGTACATACCTATACAGTCGGACGTTGTGGCCGCCACTACTCATAATCTCTCTCGTATTCGGCAGGATTGACTTGAAACTTGCATATTTGTACTCAGCGCGTAACAGGGGTACGCGAAGTTTGTCGTACATCAGAACGGCGTTCTACAGATTTTGAAATGCGACTGAGGCTGCTGTGAGTGAGGAGTATCAGTATGTACTATGAGTCAATGTACAAACAACGTAGTTAAAAACCATAATTTTACCATTTATCCAGGGTTGGGCAAAAAAAATTTTTTTGTACAAAAAAAAATTTTTAAAAAAAAAAAGGAGTTTGAAAAAAATTTTTATTTTAAATTTTCGGGGGAACAAAATGTTCTAAAACGTCCAAAAATAGCCTTTTTGGGGGTTATTTTTTGTCATTTTTTCTCAAGGGTCGAAAAATTTTCTTCACAAAATCACCTTTGGGGCATGTATTTGGTACCTAAGATACCCCAAATGATGTTATTATACCTTCCCTTGACACATGGGACACAGTATGCATGTGCCTACATGGTACTTCGATGTCATACCCCATCAGTTCGGTCATATACGACTGATTCAGCTGCCCGACAAGTATTTCTGCAGCTTATATTCTCAATTCTGTGTGGTTTATGAGTGAATCTTGCTTATTCGGCCACAATCTGTTGTGTCCGATACCACAGAGCAGCAATCATAGGTCCATATCAAGCACAGACTGTTGGATCGTACCGAAATGACGTAAACACCCTTGATAAGTGATGCAAACCAAGTCACAAAAGTGACTTGTCAATTAATAAAGTTGCATTTTTTCGCGATTTTGGGCGTTTTTTAGGCAAATTTGGTGAAATTTCCCCGAATCTCAGACTTTTTAAAAAAAACTTGTTTAAAAAAAAATTTTTTTCCAACCCTGCATTTATCTACTGCAGATGACGAGGATTCTCAATTAAGCAAACGCCTGTATCAATGAGAAAAACATCTCAACTTTGGTGCCTTTGGTCTCATTTCTTACTGCACATTTTTCTGAGCCTGACTACTACGTCCGAAAATGAAACATCTTCAGTAATGCAGCGAGCATAGCGCAATAATCTAATCCCGATCCGGATATCCAATACCGATCCCGATTATTTCAATCCCGTTAGGAAATCCCGATCCCGTATTCCGGATCCTGATTAGCAATCCAGTTCGAGCCCTGGTTATACATATGTGTATACGTACCATTACTCACATGGAGTCGATTGGAAAATGAAGCAAAATACAGTAAAGTTTAATGTTATTTGGAATGGCCTCGAAGTGAAGTAGACATAATAACGGGAACGCACGTACAATCCGAAATCGTTTGTGCACAAAAAATGACTTTTGTACGTCTGGGAATCGAACCCAGGCTTCGTGCCTTTCCGGGGCAGTGCCATGACCACTAGGCTAACGTATCAGTCAATCCTCGCACACAACCTTGACGGTTTTAAGTATAAAACCGTCAAGGTTGTGTGTGAGGATTGACTGATGCGTTAGCCTAGTGGTCATGGCACTGCCCCGGAAAGGCACGAAGCCTGGGTTCGATTCCCAGACGTACAAAAGTCATTTTTTTGTGCACAAACGATTTCAGATTGTACGTGCGATCCCGTTATTATACGACATCGTGCACCGCCACAAAGCAAACCTACAAATTTGAAGTAGACATAACAAACTAGCGAACAGCTGCTGACACAACTGCTGTGGTTTGACGTGACACATTTTTCTGGACCAGGCCTGAAGATCCAATCGTAGCCAGATTCTTAAATGATCGGGTCACCGGTCATGACGCCGTCTGGGCCACCCGGTCCCGACACTTGACACATGAGCACATGTGACGACAGCTTGATCCGAAGTTACCGCAGCATTCACTGTTAGGTTTCAAAGTGAAGCTGAGCGTGAGAACCAAAAAGATCTGAAAACTTTGTTGCACTTTCCTCGGCCTGTCATCCTGGGGATGTGCGAGTACACACGACGACAGCTAGAACCGAAACTACCGCAGAACCCACAGTTATCTTTCAAAGTGAAGCCGAACGTGAGAACCAAAGAGTTCTAAATAAATGAGTGGGGTATATGGTCGGGTAAAGGTCATGACGCCGTCGGGGCCATCTGGTTGTTTGTGCTCAGAAATACGGCCAATTTTGTTCGAGATGGTCGAAACGTTGGCCGATTTCTCCCGCTACGTACGTTTTTAACCACAAGGGTGCCTGCTTCCTGTAAATGTGGTCTCAGGTTGACTGGCAAATTGGGAATTATGTGGCGTTTTTAGTAAGTGAAGCAAAACGTGATGAACCGAAAGGTTACCGACTCTGACCGAGACTCTTCGTCAATGTTCCATACGTGCAGATACAGTAGTTACTCCTGATCTGATCGCGTACCACGTCTTTGTGGTAGCGTACTGCAGCTCTCCAATTAGTCAACCTTGTTCACCAAACCAAGCCATTTTCCAACTACATAACCTTCTTAATTGTTGGTGAACAATCGAACGTTGTCGTTTCAGTCCGCAAGAAGCATCTTCGTAAAAACGAGATTGCGGCCAGGCCATTTGCCGCGGCACATTGGACGGGTTGGAGTATTTGCACCTTGCACGGACTGCGCAGAATTATTGTGCCTGTGGTTCTGTACAAAAGATTGTTTGTGCTCAGAAATAGGACGCCATAATCTCATTTAGACTGTTGTGTTGACGTGATCGTTTATGATCGAAGCAATTCGGGATCTACACGAAAGTATTTCCGAAAAGATTTCTTGTGCTTGTGTTTGTTGTGACATTTTTGTGTAGGCCAATGTTGTGACTAGGCAGCATGTGAGCTTAGAACACTCACATGACTGATAACAGCTTGTGAACGCTTATAATGTGTGATGTTACGTTGCATGTTTAGTTGCCATGCAGTTTGGACTTGTGTATTTTGTGAATATATAAAATGAATCCATTTCTTTCGTCGCGACACGTGGCATAACCTGATCGCGTGAACCTGCGGCACTAGTGAATTGTGAAAAAGAAGTCCAATGTCCCCTTGTAGTGCAGCCGCTTGTTATGCGGTCTGACACACAAATTTGTACTGCCTGAAGTGCAGTCTGAAAAAAGCACATTTTGTGACCTGCTTCTGAAAATTTGGCCTGAAATTGAATTTTAACATTCAACTGTCGCGCGAAATTGATCTAATCGTGTTCGGCACGTCGTCAATGGCTGGTCGAGAGGGGGAGGAATGATCGTGACTACTGGCTGCAACTCCTGGAGGCCGTCACCTCCAGTACAACACTCCAACACTGGTCTACCGATCGCCAACGAGCCTCTCTCTCATCTTCAACTCAATAGTCAATTCGATGCTTCATCCGTTCTACAATAGTCGAGTGGCGACAACGCAACGAACTGCAACGAAATCGAATGTCGAGTCGAAACCCCGCGATGTCACCCACCAGAAATCAAGCGCACGAAGCGCACCTGGGAAATGTTCAAATGGAATGGTCGAAACTGGCAGCTCTGCACCACGGGCGTGCACCAGCTACATGTAAATCTGCTCTGCACTGTGGACTTGTGCATCAGATATCAAGCCGACATGCTGTCAAAGACAATTTGGAGTTGCCACAGCTGGATCCGTTGAGAGCCTGTGGTATCTCTAGGCATCTGAACAGGTTGGGTAGACAATAATTATGATTATAGGATACATATTCACTCCTTTTGGAAATATTCATTTTGAGACGTGCATATTCAGTATTGTCTGAGTCTCAAGATGAGGCGGGGAGGACGTTGTGACATTTTTGTGTAGGCCAATGTTGTGACCAGGCAGCATGTGAGCTTAGAACACACACATGCCTGATGTGGTCTGGCGAATAAACACACCGCGTATTACGAGCCCGAGAATATTATACGCTGTGCTTATGTGGCATTGTCCCTGCAGCAACGTTATACGAGGAGACAATTGTGTGTGCGCACTGCGTATCGTTCGGTTTATGATGTGGTTAGTGCGGCCACTGAGCTCGTTCCTGAAGCTCAGTTGGATAGAGCGCCTGACCGGTTGGGAGATCGGAGGTTCGAATTCTCTCAGGAACATTGTTGGGTGTTCGAAAGTCGACACTGATAACAGCTTGTGAACGCTTATAATGTGTGATCTTACGTT
>JASAMV010006533.1:0-10091 GCA_030248065.1 Rhynchonema sp. JSB1_4
TTTTATGGTCACCAATGGAACAGTTTTGTTTTGAAGCTGGATCGTTGTCCCAGCGGGTATTTGAAGTTGAAATTCTGTCTCAAACAGTCACCATCTTAGTGGCTACTTTTGCACCACCCGGTATTTTGCAGAATCACGACAAAGTGCTGTCGATTCTGAGCTCGCTGCTTTGCGCACACGTGCCACAACAGAGCACGTCCGGCTCGATGCGCGAACGCGTGATGGATTTGGCCGAGAAAATTGCGTTGCGGTCGGTGGATAAAGCAGATTCTATTTTTTTCTTTTTTCTCGAACATTTAGGCAAGATTATTTTTATATTATTGCTTATTCCACGTAATCTTCTAACGTTATCTTTGAGATAAACCAACCAACATTTAGGCAAGCTCGGTGATTGGGTCGGATAAATAGCGAGATTTCAGATTTACTGATGTCACAAATTTTGACCCCTGCCCCCCCCCCATCTGTGGCCGCGCCCTCAGCGCTATACCCGGGCAACGCTAGTGTGACGTGCTGCAATGCTGCAGATGGCGAAATGCCAATTGGACCTCCTCTCAAAGACTGTCTTGGCAGGCCACACTGCGGCGAGTGGGGCATCGCGTCTCCTCACTTCGCCCTTGGAACACTTGGCGTCGGCGGTGGATAGGCGACCCGACAAAAGTGCCCGACCGATCTGTGGAGAAACCCGATCAAATGCGCAGAAGATCTGTCGGACATCTTCAGTCAATAACGCGACCGCGACTACCGAGCGTTAGGATCAGAGAGATGTCAGGTGTCGGGTACTTTCCAGAAACTGACATCAAGGACATGTGCCACAGGTGTTCGCCGATACGGTTGTTGACCAAGTCACGGTTCCCATTGACGTGTTTCGTTGTGGAGGAAAGATGTCGTCTGGTGTACCACTTCGACGTCAACAAAACGTGGGCGCTCGGCAAACAACAACAATATCAAATTTTGACCATTGTTTTGTCTGTGAACAAGTTCCGCGCTGCTGCTAGAAATCTGTGGGATCGGTAAATCTCGAAGTGGCCAAGGTGGATCTGATCCAATCACCCAATTTCATTTCGATTTCGTTCTTGATGAAAACAAGTTGGATGTTTTGGTTTCAGTTACAAACGCAAGGGTCACCGTGCGTCTGACGCTGTTGCGAGCACCTTCTATCTACTGATGGATTTGGGCATCTTTTTCGATATGTACCACGGCAATCAGTATACGAAAGCATTCCAGGTCCGGTCGTTAGCATTTTTTGTTTGATTTTTTTGTTGATTGTGTATTGTGTGCCTTTGTATTGCTTGTGTATTTGTATGGTCGATGTTATTTGTAACGCTCGAAACATTTTCTGATCGTATTTTTATTATTCGTTTCTGATCGATAAATTTCTGAAATCGTGAAATTTTGCAGGTAATGAGCCAACTACACCTGTTGCCGACATCGACGGCTGAGCTGAATCAATATGTGAATGCGTTCCACGTAATGGCTGATGAGGTTTGTCGGTTCGCTCTTGTCGCTCAAATTATGTTTATGGGTGGGTGGCGGGGTATGGGGTCGAATTCTCGGACTTGATCACACGTGCAGCACTTGATTGCGCACTAGTGGTTCATGTGTCAACTGGATGATGAAACGTGCGGCACATTTTGCTGCGATGGAAACTTGCGAAGTGAAACGTTGCAACACATTCTGCCCGTTATCTAGAATTTCTTCCACGGCACCGACTGACGGCGACGCAGTGATGTAATTCGGGTCGGGTTGGGGCGCGGGAGAAATTGTTGCACCGCCATAGGTTGCTGCTTATTTGCAAATCCCACACCTGCAAACCGCCACATAACTGTAGTTATGTAGCTCGAGCGGCCCACAAATGGCAAAAACGTGTGTTTCTGTTTTTTTGCAAAAATTTTGGCCACACAATTCCGACATCCTAGCTCAAGTGCCGTAACCCCCAAACTAGCCAGCCCGAGCTAACTGACTAACTACATCACTGCCTGCGAACACAAACGTTAACCTCAATATTTGTAGATTCGTCAATTGTTGGGTGACATTCTGATGGCAATGATGTCGATGTTATGCGCTGAGTTCGACCAGCTCAAGATCGGCACTTCGGCTGCGTTTGGTGGCGCGCCGATCACTAGCCATCAGGTGAATATGGTTCATTTTGATTTTACTTTGGTTCTTTTGATTAACATGACGATTATCAAAATGGTGGGCTCTATCGCCACCGCGTCCGGATGCGGTCAACGGGATGGATATGGCGATGTCTCGTTCGATACGCATTCACGTCAGCCTGGGGACGCCAGCCACGTCGCTAAATGGTGGTACACGGAAGTGACGGACAATCACCAACCCACCATCTGTTCTGGACTGTTGACAATATGGACTGATCCCAATATGCGCCCTCTGAGCCCGACATTTGTCGTTTGACGAGGACGAGGATTAATGCATAATTTTCAGTTCTGTTAACATGTCCTGTGATCTGTCCTGATGTCCGTGATCTTTCTCTCTCCTTGGCGCTTTTTGTAGCTTTTATTTGCTGTGGTTTTGTTATAACCAGTGTTGTAACTATTTTCATTTCCGTAATTGTCCCACCCGGTCTTGTAACTGTGCTTCTATCACTAATTTACGTGCATGGTTTTATGCGTCACTGAGAGCAATAAACCAACCAACCATTATCAAAATGGTCGTTGTTCAATTTTATGATTTGTGCACACATTGAATAATATTTTTTCGGTCACAGTCGACCGGCTTCCAGGGTTTTTTTTCTCAAAATCGGCCAGTAGCAATTGCTACTAAAACGGTAATTTTAGTAGCAAATTTTTAAGGCCATTTTTTGCAGTGTTTTTCTTGTTTTTGAGTTCTATTTGTCACGTATGATCAGGCGATAACACCGAGTGCAAGACAGACTACAACAATGCGCGCGAAGCGCGCCAATTTTTTTGACTTGGTCTGGCCAGACCGTGAATGTGAGGTTCGTAAGATCCACTGCAGGATTGACGAACGAAAGCGAATCGCTTCAGTTTTGTCTTTGTTTATCTGTGGGGATCATGACACAAACCTTCTAGCAGCACTTTTTGCTTGAGAATTTACCTGGATATCCCTTGTTTCTCATGATCACAGCCATTCGTGTTGCAAAAGCCAACGACCCAAAAGTAAACACGAATGCCAGTGAGTGAAGTGTTCAACAGTTACTTGGCGACCCACCAGCTCGCAACTTGTGACCATCAGGATAAATCAAGCAACGCGCGAAGCGCAAAATTTTTTGTATTTTCGGAGCTAAGACGCTTAAGAAAGCGAGGTTCGGACCCTGGATATATGGTATATTTTTTGCTAATAAACCCTGAAATCTTAGTAGCAACTTGCTACTAAGCCTCGATTTTTTAGTAGCTAATTGCTACCATTTAGTAGCAAAAAAAAACTATGCCGGCTTCTCAGTGTGGCCTATTGGCGGGCCCAGTTGAGTGACGTTTTGCATCACGGGTGCTGTCACGATTTATTGTTGCTTTTTTAAAAATTTATTTAATCAGCATAAAAGTGAGACAGCTTTGACATCTCCCTGATTGTCGTAAATATGAGCATATCGTGCTTTTGACGAAAATTTAATGCCCTCCCCCAATGCGATTCGCTAGCTGGTGATTTTTTCTCTTTCAGTCGATCACCGAAATTCGGGCTGCAGCATCCGGCCTAATCCAGTACGCTGGTATGGTGCCACATCGATTCCCCGCCAGTGTCACTGCGCGCTTGGTGCAACTGGAAGCCAGATTACATTGATTGTTCGCTACCAACATCAGTGTTTTGGATTGTTATTATTGTTTGACTTGCTTGATTTCGTTGTTTGTACACGTCAGGACACCGGTTGGCAGTTGTTATACACGTCGTTGTTCCTTGTTCGTTTCGTACCGGTTATCCATTTTACTTATTACAACGCAAGTGTTCATCTTTCGTTTCGTTGTGCTTCTCGTTTATTGTTATGGAATAAAATGTAAGTTTTATTGGAATGGTTGGAATTTGGTTGAAAAACGCAAAAAAACATAATAAACGGCATAATGCGCTGTCGTTTTGTCTTTTCTATGCCCTGAATTGGTGTCTAATCTTTCTGGTTCTGCTTGCCAAGTTCGTCAAGTATCCCAATCCCAAGTGTCCCTATACTGGCAGGCGGAAAAAAACCGGTTTTTTTTCCGGAAAAAAACCGAAAAAAACCGTTTTTTTCCGAGACCCGAATACTTTTCCATTTATTTTTCCGTGGGTACCTTTTCGGTTTTTGATCGGAAAAATATCGGTACTTTATTCCAATTTTTCCAAAAAATTGTAATGCAAAACTAATGAGTTTTTCGATTTCAGTGAAAAATTGGCTCGAGCACAAAAATTAACCGGCCCAAAATGGGCCAAAAAGCGTGTAAACCAAGTGTTTTCGACTGACTTCAACACTCTTCAAGAGCACTCTCGTCACTTCGAACAAATTTTGCACTGAAATTGTTATATTTTTCGAAATTACGTTCTTAAGTACTGGAAAAGTATTTGGAAAAAAACGGTTTTTTTCGGAAAAAACCGTTTTTTTTCCACGAAAAATAAAGAACGGTTCTTTATGACAGTATAAGTGTCCCTAATAAACCCCTCTGTGATTATTCAGAAAACCAGACAAGGTTTGCTGTGTTCGATCACAAATCACACATATACAGTATACTAATGGAGCTCAGAAAGAGTATTGCATTTCGACGAATGCTTTCTAAATGTGGTAGTCTTTAATCCTGAAATCTTGCCTGCTTAATAACAACACATACACAGTACCGCAAGCCAACATTTATCGTGCGTATTTTCAGGTTGGCACCACACACGGCAGGTGATCTGACAAAATCCACCAATGTTGCAATACCGCATGACAGATCAAGCGCGCGTGACGAACAGGCCACCCGGTGAAGTGGCTTGCCGTGGAGAACATGCGCTGCTGCCCTGTGGTCGGCTCGGAGCCTTAATTCAGTTCCCGAGCCAGGGATGGGGGCTGTACACCATGTACATACTGGACAATGCCAAATAACTCCTGTGAGCAGGGTTAGATTAAAAAATTTAGTTCATTATCGAACTTTTTTTAAAAAAAACCTTTTAAAATTTTTTTTTAAAAAATAACTTTTTTTATTCCGGACCCCCAAAAAATTGGTTTCTTGAGGAATCAAATTTCTGAAATCATGTTAGTAAGGTATGTTTTGAGGGACACTAAGGGCGGCCTTAGGTTAAATCCGGAATCCGGAAATATTTCCGGAAAACGCATTATTTTTGCATGTAAATTTTTGCGTTTTCCGGAAATATTTCCGGAGTCCGTAAATGTTTTGTATTTTTTGCATGCAAATTATTTCCGGATTCCGGATTTAACCTAAGTTCGCCCTAAAGAGAACTTTTCCACTGACTTGCATGTTTACGTAATCACCTGCGCGATCTAATCCCTTTTGGTCCTGACTTTGAGAAATTCGAAGGTAATGTGTGTGTAATGTTTGCATACATGCTGTATGTGACAAAGGGAAGACCAACCTTCTGTTTGTGAATTTGTGGATAAATTTGAAGAGAGATAAAGACTCACACCATACTCACTTTGTGTCACAAAAGCAACAAATAGCTAATCCACACAACTGCAAACAGGCGAGCAACGTGGAGTGTGTGGATAGCTTACGACACGCTCAATAACTGTACAGTATACGGTATGGGGTTATAGGTTGTATAGTCCGTCCACCAGCTCATGGCACTTTGTGTTGCTGCTGGCTGGTTTGTTCCCTTCCTCCACGTTCTAATGAAAGAGAAATTGAGTCTGACCGATTTTGCAAAAAACACTAAAAAAATAATAAAACGGGTCGAAAAAGATTGAATTCGATCAAATTTAAAATTAAATTAAATTAAAATCGATAAAACACGTCGATTTCATAAAAACAGCAATTTTGTAGCAAAAATAATTTTTTTCGGAAACTCAATTTCTCTTTCATTAGAACGTGGAGGAAGGGAACAAGTCGGCCAGCAGCATCACAAAGTGACATGAGCTGATGGACGGACTATACAGGCTGTGAGGGGGTTATTTGGGACAGGATTGGAAAAAAAATTTTTTTTAAACAAGTTTTTTTTTTTTAAAATTTTGTTTTTTTAAAAAAAATTTTTTTAAAAAAGTATCAGATTCGGGGAAATTTTACCAAATTTGCCTAAAAAACGCGCAAAATCGCGAAAAAATGCAACTTTAATTGACAAGTCACTTTTGTGACTTGGTTTGCATCACTTATGAAGGGTGTTTACGTCATTTCGATGCGATCCAACAGTCTGTGCTTGTTATGGACCTATGATTGCTGCTCTGTGGTATCAGACACAACGGTTTGTGGTCGAATAAGCAAGATTCACTCATAAACCATACAGAATTGAGAATATAAGCTGCAGAAATACTTGTCGGGTCGCTGAATCAGTCGTATATGACCGACCCGATGGGGTATGACATCAAAGTACCATGTAACAACATGCATACTGTGCCTCATGTATCACGGGGAGGTATAATAACATCATTTGGGGCATCTTAGATACCAAATACTGTACATGCCCCAAAAGTGATTTTGTGAAGAAAATTTTTCGACCCTTGAGAAAAAATGACAAAAAATAACCCCCAAAAAGGCCATTTTTGGACGTTTTAGAACATTTTGTTCCCCCGAAAAATTTTAAAAAAAATTTTTAAAAAAAATTTTTTCAAAAACCTTTTTTTTAAAAAATTTTTTCTTTAAAAAAATTTTTGTTTTGCCCAACCCTGATTTGGGACACATTCGGTTTTCAGAAAGTATGATATTTCTTAAATAAGCCTTCATTATCATATTAGCCGTATATAAGCACATGAAACATCGCTGGAAGTGGCCATATATTTGGGCTTGTTCTGGAAACTTATTTGGCATTCTCCGGTAAAAGAAACCATTTCTGTCTGTAACGGACTATTTTTCTGCTAGATATATATATATATTCTAGCTCGATGGTACCGGAGACTGTATGATTTTACCGTGTTTCTAATTTCTTTTGTTACCGTGTTTCTTGTTCCATAATAACGGCAAAAAACATTTTTTCGTTGCAGTTGTTGTACCGTTCAAATTCGATTACACCGCAAACTTTTATTTTGCTAAATTTACAAGGAGCTATAATATACATTACATGCGAATTGTTCACGAACATGAACGCTGTTTGAAGCTAAGGTGGGCAAGGATTTCCAGCACATGTAACATATACATGACTCTGATAACGGCAAGAACGCAAAATTCAACATAAATCAAGTTTTTTAGGGCGCCCTTAGTCATAGTGGAAAATGGAAATGGAAATACAAAAAATAATCTATGTCCAAGTTTTCCATTTCCATTTTCCAATATGACTAAGGGCATAGTGGAAATGGAAAATGGAAATGAAATAAAACATTTACTGCAGCAGCCATGTTTTGACATGTGACAAAAACATTTTCTGTTCCACTTCAATTCTCGGCCGCTGATTGGTCAGATTTCACACAGAAAATGTTTTGTTTCATTTCCATTTTCCATTTTCCAGTATGCCCTTAGTCATATTGGAAAATGGAAATGGAAAACTTGGACATAGAATATTTTTTGCATTTCCATTTCCATTTTCCACTATGACTAAGGGCGCCCTTAATTCAACGTTGCTGCCACAAACCGCACTTGATACTGCGCGCGCAAACCTGTTTATAATTTTAAGTGATGGTGACCAATCTCGAAATTTCGCAATCACATGATGTGGTGTGCGCAAACTTAATTTTATGAATGCTCACAGGCTAGCCTGCTTTGTGAGGTTTTCGACTTTGCAAATGCCCAATACACGCACTCGTTATACATCGGCAATGACAAGTTGAAACATATAAACATGTGAATAAACCTATAAATTTCAAATCTATCGATTTACAATACATCTACCATGGTCGATGAGAGACGTGAGCAATGGGGCAGCAAGCTGGACTTCACTCTGGCGTGTCTGGGTTATGCCGTCGGGCTCGGAAACGTCTGGCGATTCCCGTATTTGTGCGGTGAAAGTGGAGGAGGTACCGCACCCTAGTTTGCCACCTTTGAACAAATCCAATGTCCCGCATTTTCACACTCGAAAACCGTCAAAAATTATGAATTTTATGGTGGAAATCATGACTAGCAAGTAATCACACTGAGACTGCATTGCCTGTCCTTTAGGTACACTCAGGGTTGGATTAAAAAAATTTTATTATCGAACTTTTTTTAGAAAAACTTTTTTAATTTTTTTTAAATCACTTTTTTTATTCCGGATCCCCAAAAATTTGGTTTCTGGAAGAATGAAATTGCTGAAATCATGTCAGTTAGGTGTGTTTTGACTAACACAAAAGAGAACTTTTCCACTGACTGGCATGTTTGCGCCGATCAGTTGCGGTCTAACCCCTTCAGTTATGCCTTTGTTAATCTCGAAGGTAACTTTGTGAGTACACAGTATATGACAAAAGGGAAGGCCAGTCTTCCGTTTGTGAATTGATGGATAGATTTTAAGAGAGGTAAAGACGTACAACATACTCATTTTGTGTCACAAAAACAACAAATGACTGTTCCACGACCGCTGCAACCGGCGAGCAACGTGGAGTCTGTCGGTAGCTTACTACCAGGGTTGGGCAAAAAACTTTTTTCAAAAAATCGTTTTTTAAAAAAAACGTTTTTTTAAAAAACAACGTTTTTTTAAAACGCCCAATTGACCAAAATATGCCCCCAAAAAATTGGAAAACGCTCATGTTGGGAAGAAAACGTGGTTAAATGAAGTAATTCTATGTGTTCTGAGGCAAAATAAACGGATTTCAACCCTTTTCTAGCGAGTTGTTAAGATCCCATATCAGACCCGCATCATGGGACCAACTTTGGCCGGGGTCATCATTGAAAGTCAAACTCCGTATATCGACGTATCTCGACAAAGTGAAAATTGGTCGAAAATTTTTTGAAAAAAATGGGACAAAAAATTGATTTTCCTTGATAATCAAGGGTACTTTCCCTGAAAAATCAAGGAAAATCAAGGTAATTCAGGATTAAAAAAAAACGAAAAACGACCCAGGCGTTTTTTAAAAAAAACGTCGTTTTTTTAAGAAAAAACGCCGTCGTTTTTTTTGCCCAACCCTGCTTGCGACACTCTCAGCTCAATAACGGCACAGTACACGGTATGGTGTGTCCTATATTGTACATGCAGCGGTTGTTGGGATGTCTGGGAACTGTATGAGCCCATCACAACACCATTTCAAACTGAATATAAGCGCCGCAGGCCATTTTTTGAGAATCATGAGTGATATAACACATGAAAACATGCCTTTTTTCCTCAAAAAAGTCAGAAAATAACGAAAAAGGTGAAAAATAATAAAAAAGGGGACGTACTTTTTAAAATTTTAAAATCTCAAAAAACTGGCCAACTTTTTCGAAAAAAAAAATTTTTTTAACAAAAAAATTTTACTTTTTTTTCAATCCAACCCTGGGTACGCTGTACATGCATGTAAAAAATGCTGAATAAAACAAAGGTTGCCCTATATTTTTTCAGCCGCTTTTATGATCCCCTACTTCACCATGATGGTTTTCGCCGGTTTTCCCACGTTCTACATGGAGTTGGCCATCGGGCAATACGCAGCTCTCACGCCACACTTGCTCTACAGACGAATGTGTCCCATATTCACTGGTCAGGACTCATCTACATTATTGATCTCGAAATTGCTGCGACATAGTCGAGCTCTTGTGAGCAGTGTCAGTGTGTGGTATTCATAAGAGGGTTCGTAAAACATCTCCGGTACCACATACTGTATTTTCCGCAAACAGGGTTCGCTCGGGAAGCAATGTGGATATGAAGCAGTTGCACACTCCCCGTATAAAAGCTCAGGGCTGTGAGGGTTGATTAGGAGAGCGGCCCTCATCAACAACAGCTGCCAACCTAGGGATTTGACGAATTTGTTCCCGCCGCAAAGTAAAAAGGTCCCGCTAACGAACGAACGCATGGTGCATTCACAACTCAAAACGGAACGTATAGCTGGGAATCGCCTGGAACGCGTCACGTTTCAGATCGGTCAAAATGTTTTGCACAAATGCCCCTCACCCAAATATGCAGGTATCGGC
>JASAMV010006534.1:0-20757 GCA_030248065.1 Rhynchonema sp. JSB1_4
TACTATAATTGTGTTCAGGTCTCGTTTCAGGCTTTTTCAAATTCAAATTAGGGCGTGGACATGAGAAATGTGCCCAGGTCTGCATGTTTTGTGGTGTTCCACACATCAACTCAGGTTAGTCCCAAGGTTCGCTTGTCACAGTCGTCCTTGTAGGATCTCACCTGCTACCTGCATGTTTTGCGGTGTTCCCTACATCATCTCAGGTTAGTCCCAAGGCTCCTTGTCACAGTCGTCTTTGTAGGATCTCACCTGCTACCTGCATGTTTTGTGGTGTTCCCTACATCATCTCAGGTTAGTCCCAAGGCTCCTTGTCACAGTCGTCCTTGTAGGATCTCACCTGCTACCTGCATGTTTTGTGGTGTTCCCTACATCATCTCAGGTTAGTCCCAAGGTTCGCTTGTCACAGTCGTCCTTGTAGGATCTCACCTGCTACCTGCATGTTTTGCGGTGTTCCCTACATCATCTCAGGTTAGTCCCAAGGCTCCTTGTCACAGTCGTCCTTGTAGGATCTCACCTGCTACCTGCATGTTTTGTGGTGTTCCCTACATCATCTCAGGTTAGTCCCAAGGCTCCTTGTCACAGTCGTCTTTGTAGGATCTCACCTGCTACCTGCATGTTTTGTGGTGTTCCCTACATCATCTCAGGTTAGTCCCAAGGCTCCTTGTCACAGTCGTCCTTGTAGGATCTCACCTGCTACCTGCATGTTTTGTGGTGTTCCCTACATCATCTCAGGTTAGTCCCAAGGCTCCTTGTCACAGTCGTCCTTGTAGGATCTCACCTGCTACCTGCATGTTTTGTGGTGTTCCCTACATCATCTCAGGTTAGTCCCAAGGCTCCTTGTCACAGTCGTCCTTGTAGGATCTCACCTGCTACCTGCATGTGTTGTGGTGTTCCCCACATCAACTAAGGTTAGTCCCAAGGCTCCTTGTCACAGTCGTCTTTGTAGGATCTCACCTGCTACCTGCATGTTTTGTGGTATTCCCTACATCATCTCAGGTTAGTCCCAAGGCTCCTTGTCACACAGACCTGTACAACCACCCTCGGCACCCTCGGCCCGGCCGAGGGTCATTTTGGATTTGCCGAGGGTAAATTCCGGCACCCTCGGCAAAAATTACCAGACCCCCCTCAAAATCCAAACCAGTACCTCTTCCAAAAAGCATTTTAAACGTGTATTTTAGCCTTTTTATACTTCAGGTCGGCGCGCTTCGCGCGCATTTTCTGTCACTCATGACTTGTTATGCCTTTTTTAATGTTGAAGTGCCATGTTGTATGCAAAGTATACATATGTGGCTGGCATACACAGGGTTGGGCAAAAAAAAAAATTTTTTTTTTTAAAAAAAGGGTTTTGAAAAAAATTTTTTTTTAAAAAAAAAAATTTTTTTTTTTAAATTTTCGGGGGAACAAAATGTTCTAAAACGTCCAAAAATGGCCTTTTTGGGGGTTATTTTTTGTCATTTTTTCTCAAGGGTCGCAAAATTTTCTTCACAAAATCACCTTTGGGGCATGTATTTGGTACCTGAGATACCCCAAATGATGTTATTATACCTTCCCGTGATACATGGGACGCAGTATGCACGTGCCTGCATGGTACTTCGATGTCATACCCCATCAGGTCGGTCATATACGACTGATTCAGCTACCCGACAAGTATTTCTGCAGCTTATATTCTCAATTCTGTGTGGTTTATGAGTGAATCTTGCTTATTCGGCCACAAACTGTTGTGTCTGATACCACAGAGCAGCAATTATCGGTCCATATCAAGCACAGACTGTTGAATCGCACCTAAATGACGTAAACACCCTTGATAAGTGATGCAAACCAAGTCACGAAAGTGACTTGTCAATTAAAGTTGCATTTTTTGGCGATTTTGCGCGTTTTTTAGGCAAATTTGGTAAAATTTCCCCGTATCTCAGACTTTTTTAAAAAAAAATTTTTTTTTAAAAAAAAAATTTTTTTTTTAAAAAAAACTTGTTTAAAAAAAAATTTTTTTTCCAACCCTGGGCATACAGTAGTATAGGTATCATGTATATGCATAGGTATTGTATCTTTGTTGTTGATTAATGACTGCGAAGCTTGTTGATGGGTTGGGTGGCACCAGTTATACTATGCCCTAAAGTGGGCTTGAATGATGCACGTAAAACGAACAACATAGTAGTTCCAAAGTAAGCAAAATAATTTGCACACGCTAACGTTCACACAGACAATTGAAATGACAAAGAACAAGCACAATGAGCGTGGTGATGGTGCGGGTTTCTGTGTGATCGACTGCCAAAGTTTTGGCCTAAAAGTCGTGGCGAAATGGCTCATCAAAAAACAACTGTCAATCTAACGAAAGTTATATCGCGGAAGCGACAAGGCATAGGGAAAGTCAGCTCCTGGCAATGTGTAGCGCTTGGTTGAGTGATGCCGTTAAGTGTGATTGGATGTCCGTTGTAGTATAGATTCAATATTGCAAGTTCCGATAACTCAATATTCCAATGCTCAATAATACGAGATTCATTACGTCAGAAATGTAATACAGCTCAATATTAAACCGACACACAAAGTCTCAATCTCAACAGTGAAAACAGAATGCAAAGCACACACAGACAGAACAGACCGTCAGCTTATCAGCAGCATTAGACATGCATTATTCAGCCAAAACATGCTCTTTAGAAATCACATGCTCAAGAGCACCGTGCCGTTTCATGGAGAACTGCCGGTTCTCCACAAGTTATGCTTATCACGTTTCCCGTTTTTTTGTGGCTTGCGCATTGAATGACATCATAACCTATACCTGCACATTGTAACTGTACGTAATTGCATTGTCTCCGGTCTTCTTAGCTCACCAGAAGTGTTTTAAAGTTTCTTGATTCGTGGCATTACTTAACTAATTTGAACATTTCGGTCAACTTTTTAGGTATGTATTATACTTCCAGATTTTGTACGTAAACTTGATTATTCTGTTTTTAAGTGTTGTTTTGCGCCGTAAATGCTTGTGCTTGTTAAAGAAACCTGCCAAAAAGTATTTATGAGTCTGAGAATACATGGCTAATGGCTCTATGAGCTCTGTAACACTGAAATAAGGTCTACTGACTTCATTCATAAAAATTACCAGACCCCCTGATTTTGCTTCCGAGGTTACCAGACCCCCCAATTTTTCGATCTGAAGCCATTACCGGCCGAGGGTAAAAAATTCCTCCCGTACAGGTCTGTTGTCACAGTCGTCCTTGTAGGATCTCACCTGCTACCTGCATGTTTTGTGGTGTTCCCTGCGCCCACTCAGGTTAGTCCCAAGGTTCGCTTGTCACAGTCGTCCTTGTAGGATCTCACCTGCTACCTGCATGTTTTGTGGTGTTCCCTACATCAACTCAGGTTAGTCCCAAGGCTCCTTGTCACAGTCGTCCTTGTAGGATCTCACCTGCTACCTGCATGTTTTGTGGTGTTCCCTACATCAACTCAGGTTAGTCCCAAGGCCGCTTGTCACAGTCGTCTTTGTAGGATCTCACCTGCTACCTGCATGTTTTGTGGTATTCCCTACATCATCTCAGGTTAGTCCCAAGGCTCCTTGTCACAGTCGTCCTTGTAGGATCTCACCTGCTACCTGCATGTTTTGTGGTGTTCCCTACATCATCTCAGGTTAGTCCCAAGGCTCCTTGTCACAGTCGTCTTTGTAGGATCTCACCTGCTATTGGTCGCACAATGACCATATGAGAATCCATCCAAATCCAACTTGATTTTCAGGATTCCAAGGTTGAGCCACACTAACCACTCAGGTATTTGTATTTCTTGCAAAGCATTTTCATCTGAAAATAAACCAGCCGAGCAACCACGTTTTGAACCACTGAAACATTTCGTTTACTGCATACTTTATGTGTGATTACACGTTGCCGCGCAATGTCAATTTGAATTTCCTGGCTTGTCAATTCAGGAAAAATTTTGGATGGATTCTCATATAGCCATTGTGCGACCAATACCTGCATGTTTTGTGGTATTCCCTACATCATCTCAGGTTAGTCCCAAGGCTCCTTGTCACAGTCGTCCTTGTAGGATCTCACCTGCTATTGGTCGCACAATGACCATATAAGAATTCATCAAAGTCAATCCTGATTTTCACGTTCAGTCACTCTTAACTACTGTGCTATTTGTGATTTTCACAAAACATTTTCAGCTGAAAATTATCTAGCAGATCAACCACGTTGCCGCAGGTCTGAAACATTCTCTTTACTACGTGTTTTGTGTGTGATCGCGCAACGCAACGTCATTGCCCCGTCACTAGCCTGCTTTGCGATTCAGGAAAAAAATTTGACCAATTCTTATAAAGTCATTGTGCGACCAATACCTGCATGTGTTGGGGTGTTCCCTACATCAACTCAGGTTAGTCCCAAGGCTCCTTGTCACAGTCGTCCATGTAGGATCTCACCTGCTATTGGTCGTACAATGACTATATAAGAATTCATCAAATCAATCCTGATTTCACGTTCAGTCACTCTTAACCACTGCGCTATTTGTGATTCTCACAAAACATTTTTTCAGCTGAAAATAATCTAGGAGATCAACCACGTTGCCGCAGGTCTGAAACATTCCCTTTATTACATGCTTTGTGTGCGATCACGCAACGCAACGTCATTGCCCCGTCACTTTCCCTCTTTACGATTCAGGAAAAAAATTTGACCAATTCTTATAAAGTCATTGTGCGACCAATACCTGCATGTTCCCCACATCAACTAAGATTGACTAATTTTACGGAAATCCACCCGTTTTGTGTGTGCTTAAGCATAGTCCCATACTTAAGGTTTAGGCTTCTATTTCAGGCTTAGGCTTAGGCTTGCGGTTAGGCTTAGGCTTACGCTTAGGCACAAGCCTGAATCAAATAAAACACACAGCCACGGCGAAAAACAGCTGTATCTTTCGTGGACGCATGGTCGGTCGGGTGGATTTCCGTATAATTAGTCGCTAGTCATCAACTCAGGTTAGTCCCAAGGCTCCTTGTCACAGTCGTCCTTGTAGGATCTCAGAGGCAGAGGTCGCAATCAGAGGTGGGAATCGGGCCGGGCCGAGGTTTCCGGCCCGGCCCGAACGGTCGGGCCGGTTTCGGAATGTCGGGCCGGGCTGGGCCGGGATCGTCGGCCCGAAAAGGCCTGACAGCCGACATCATCGAATTTCAATAAAAAATCGTGATTTTTTAGGCTAAATTGCCTAAATTTGCCAAAATTTCTCGCGATTCTGCTAATTTGTACCGACTTCCATGATTACCAGGTGTTTTTAAGCAAAAAACTGTAATTTTTGCACCAAAAAATTGCTTCAAAATGTCATCAGAAAAAGTCGGGCGGAAAAAATCGGGCCGGGCCGAGGTAACCAGGCCCGATTCCCACCTCTGCTACCCCCTACCTGCCCCGGATTTTTCCACCTATGTGCCCTACCCGCCAGTGTAGTTCCTGGTCCGGCGCGGCGGTTAGTGTACCTACCCCTTTTTTCCGTGCGGCGGTTAGTGTACCTCCCCTGGGGGGGGGAAGGGGGGGGGGAAGACCCAAATCCAGGAAAAAGTCACTTTTTGAGGTAGAAAATTTGACCGATTTTTACCCCTTTTTGGAAAAAATTCTCCATAAAAAGGGTATTTTGGCGACTTTTGACATCATTGACCTAAAAATCACCCATTTTAGGCCTAAAAATGGCCATTTTAGGCCTAAAACTGCCTATTTTAGGCAAAAGTTGAGGCGGTTAGTGTACCTGGCGCGGCGGTTAGTGTACTAGTG
This sequence comes from Rhynchonema sp. JSB1_4, assembly GCA_030248065.1. Taxonomy (NCBI): domain Eukaryota; kingdom Metazoa; phylum Nematoda; class Chromadorea; order Monhysterida; family Xyalidae; genus Rhynchonema; species Rhynchonema sp. JSB1_4. The sequence goes on from JASAMV010006534.1 coordinate 5,736, forward strand.
TACCTTGGTCGCGGCGGTTAGTGTACCTTAGGGGGGGGGACCCCCCCCCCCCCCCAGTAACTACACTGCTACCCGCCAGTGTAGCTCCTGGTCCGGCGCGGCGGTTAATGTACCTACCCCTTTTTTCCGTGCGGCGGTTGGTGTACCTCCCTGGGGGCGGGGAAGGGGTGGGTAAGACCCAAATCCAGGAAAAAGTCACTTTTGGGGTGGAAAATTTGACCGATTTTTGCCCCTTTTTGGAAAAAATTCTTCATAAAAAGGGTATATTGGCGACTTTTGACATCATTGACCTAAAAATCACTCATTTTAGGCCTAAAAATTCCCATTTTAGGCCTAAAAATGGCCAGTAAATTCGCGTAAAAACCTAAATACAAGGGGGGGCTCTATTAATTCACTGACCCCATTTTCAAAAAATTATTTTCGTTTCTCAGCGAGAGCGTTCCAAATCCGGTGTTATTTTCGATCGATATTCCGAGGGGGCTCTATTCCGGGGGGGGGCTCTATTTAGGTTTTTACGGTATTATGGGTGGGATTCTTGGGAAAATAAGGTCGAAAAACACCGATTTTTGCCTTAAAAGGTATAAAATTGCTTGTGAGAGGTATGATTTGGAGTTGTAAGTACTCAACCCCCCCCCCAACCCCCCTCGGGTTTTGTGGTAGGTAAGTACGGAGAGGGGGGTAACCCCCCCCAACCCCCCCCAGGCACTACTATGGCCACAGCACTGTTTCCCAGCCAAGTTCAGAATCAGCGCGGTGCTGCGACGATGGGCGACCATTGCACCGGCGGCGGTAAAGTGGCGGACGCTAAGTCGTCGATGCCAACCAGCATGTCGGCGTCCAGTTTCGACAGCGCGCCGACACGAACACACGCGAGCTGCAATTGATCGCTGATTTTCGCAAACGATTCAATGAATCTGCAAACACCGCCAAAATGCAGCCGCAAGATGTCGTTCGAGTGCGCGACTCGCAGTTTGATTGGTTGGTGTCGGTGTGCAACCGTCCCTACCCACTTCTTTTTTTACCATTTTTTGGTGTTCTCCTGGCAAAATATTTTAAAAATTAAAATTTGGCACCTAGATTTTCTGAGTTCAGGTGCCAGTGGCTCCCAGAGTTCATGCCTGTTTAATAGTTTTGGCCCTTATTTAGGTGCCACGTGTGGGAACGTCTTTTTGTCACCTAAAAATCGGACGTCTGGGTGCCATGGCACCTGGGTCGCATTTGAAATGAAAAACGTTGGTTGTAACGATGTAATTTCAGGTGGCTGCGCCTGTTTTTGGATCGATACAACTTTGACCTCGACGTCGCCTATCCGTGCTTCATCGAGGCGCTGAAATGGCGCAAAGATTTGGGCGTTGATGGTGAGTTATTTCGTCGCATGATTCATGACGAGAATAATTTGCTGAAGTGTTTGTGCTGCCTTCGTTTCCTACTTGTTTATGCCATCTTTTTGTCGGCAATCAATTCCCATTTTGCAGAAATCAGCGTTCTGCGTCTCAAAGACGGCTTTGCACTTCAGTCACTTTACATTCACGGCGTTGACAAGGAAGGCAGTCCTATTTGTGAGTGTTTCTTTGCAAACAATTTTATCACCACATTTTTATTCAATTTTAAAAAATATGCCCTACTCTCTATACTTGTGGCCGGGCCGGATTTCTGAGGCCCGGGAAAATACGTTTTTATTTTTCCAAATGGTAACTTTTGGCAAAAAACGATTTTTTTAAAAGTTTCTCAGATCACCAAACAATGTTGTCGAAACCGCTGCAAAACTTCTAAATAGTCCAGAATGGCTACTTTTGGTGCTCCAAATACATTTGTGCACTTTCTCAGACCATTTGCCGACAAAATTTTGTCCAAAGTAGACATGGGTGTCCTTAAGTACAGAAAAATATCTGAAAAAACGGCTTTTTCCCGAAAAACGGTTTTTTCACAAGTATATTTTGCCGAGAAATACGCAAGTATATCCCACCCAAGTAAGTCATGCAGCGCATATTACACGTGTTTCAGTGTGGTTCAACGTGCGTAATCATCGTAAGGACGTGCCGAAAAAGGACCAACATGAACTCATGACATTCTGGATGGAGAAGCACTATTTCGAAACACGTGGTGCTCCAATTGTGATCATTTTCGATTTATATCAAACCGGATTAGCTCAGATGGTGTGTTGTTTTGTTTTACATTCGCTACGTTCATCATCTATCACATACAAGATCATGAAAAACAGAAACGTTTGTATCTGGACCTCGCAGGACCTCGAGGCCGTTCGCTTTCTACTCAACCTGCTCAAATTTTACTACCCCTGTTGTCTGTCGTACTTATTGGTGTACGAAATTCCATGGGTTAGTCTCGCGTTTGCTTGCAATTAATCTGTCCAATATCGGCTTGTGTGCAGGACAGTGGTGTCGTTGAGAAATCAAATAGCCTGGATACCGGATACCCAAAATCCAAAATTTTCGGATGCCGGATACCCAAAATGAAAAATCTCGGATATCAAGGGAGGTTGCCCCTAAAAGGAGAAAATCTCGGATACCCAGGGGGGTTGCTGAAAAAAGTCAATTTTTAGAGGAACATTAAGCAAAATCGGTGCTGGAAGCTCAAAAATGGTCATTTTGCGGGCTATGCTTGCGCCAGGAAGAGATTTTGAGCATTTCGAAGGTAAAAATGGGCGATTTTTACGGTTTTCGGAAAAATTAGGATACCCCTGGACAAAAAATCTGGATACCGGATACCCCTGGGTAAAAAAATCAAAATACCGGAACCGGATACCAGGGGGTAACCCCGCTTCCAACAACGACACAACTGGTACAGGTTTTAGTGGCCCATTGGTGGCTCATTTGCCAAAATCTTGTGGCTCATTCAAAATTTTTAGTGGCCCAATAAGCCACCATTAGTGCCAAAAAACCTGCTTGTGTGTGTGTGTTGCAGATTGCGCACCACCTTTATTCCAGGTGCTAAACGCTGCGTGGAAAATAATCAAAAGTTGGCTGGACGCTGACGCACAGAAAAAGATCATTTTCATCGGCAAGAAGGAGATACCGGAGTACGTTGCTGAAAAACATCGGCCGGCGCATATGAATGGATCGGTAGGTTGCACGCGGTTCTATGAAATCGGGGTGAATAACCTGGCTCCTCTTGGTTTGTCAACCTATTCTTTTCGCGTTTGATAGCTGACTGCAGCAGCTGCTTGAAATTTTTCTTGTTTTCCTTGCAAGCTTAGCGCATTACAGATTATGTGCTCCATTCGCTCGTTTGTTCTCATTTCGGCGCAATGTCCACATTTCGCCTTCTTATCTATCGTAGTGCGCTGGGTATTTGCCCGAAAATGTATTCAGAAATATTCCCTTGAGATGCATTTGTTCGAACCCGCAAAACTTGTCGCATTTTGCCACTGATCCCGCTGCGGCTTGCAAACCGCAAGCACCAATTTATGCGCGGGCGGCCCTGTAAATTATTGTGAAGACGTGACCGTGTCAGGGAGGGAGGCGCCAATGCCGATTATCCCTTGGGTGCTGTCAAGTTGACCAAGTGTCGCATGTCAGCTCACGTCACTTGTGCATGTTTATGATTGGGCACATGATGTTTGCGCTATGTATTGGCTAACGAACTATGCAGGCAGCAGAAGTATACTGGCAGGCGGAAAAAAACCGGTTTTTTTCCGGAAAAAAAACCGAAAAAAAAACCGTTTTTTTCCGAGACCCGAATACTTTTCCATTTATTTTTCCGTGGGTACCTTTTCGGTTTTTGATCGGAAAAATATCGGTACTTTATTCCAGTTTTTCCAACAAATTGTAATGCAAATTTGATGAGTTTTTCGATTTCAGTGAAAAATTGGCTCGAGCACAAAAATTAACCGGCCCAAAATGGGCCAAAAAGCGTGTAAACCAAGTGTTTTCGACTGACTTCAACACTCTTCAAGAGCACTCTCGTCACTTCGAACAAATTTTGCACTGAAATTGTTATATTTTTCGAAATTACGCTCTTAAGTACTGGAAAAGTATTTGGAAAAAAAACGGTTTTTTTTCGGAAAAAAACCGTTTTTTTTTCCACGAAAAATAAAGAACGGTTCTTTATGACAGTATAAGCAGAAGTGTCCAGTCAGTCCATGGAGTCTGGTGTGGTATGATTTTGTTTGATCATTGTGTTGTGACAGATTGTGTTCTCTGCTGAGATTACTTGTCATATCATACATGTTATGGCAGAAACAAATATGTCCTCGTGAGGTCCCTGTTTGTGACACGTCAGCACAAATGCAAAAATACAATGTTTCCGCTGAAAGTAGCGTTGCACAAGCAGTGTTTCCGGTGTTCTTCCCAGAACTGTGCCACTGTTAACAACATGGTGTAGTTGTCCTAGTTGTTCCCATTTTCGGGGCATTTGCGCGGCAAGAATTTGTAGCTAAGTTCTCCCCGGTATTGATACCCAGTACACACTTGAAGGCAGCCGAAAGAAACGGCTCCCATCCCAGTTTAGCACCACTCCTCTGCCTCAGTCGGCAATACAAATGTCTTTATTGCCATCTTTATGATCGAACTGTGCCACCTTGAAGCTTTGTGTCCCCCATGTACAAATTATGGACAATTATTTGTTGGGTATCACCCGTCTTCCTTACCAATGATGTTAATCACTAGTTAGTACCCATGAACCAGGCAGCTGAGAAGAAGTTGTCAGCCATTATTTCGTGACGCTATTTGTTCTCTTTAATCTCGCCACCTCGGTGTTTCCTTGCACGTCCAGTCCACAGTGTTTGCCACCGTTTGCGCAAAGACCGTCCGAGCCAATGATTTGAGTGTGCAATAAGAGACATTCCTGAATGCAGAAGTGTGCCAATTGCTGTCAACGCCAATTCGTCGGAACCGCAGATCTGTGGCTCCCCAGTTACGCTCTCTGGCTCTGCCTAAACTTGAGCTGATAATGTCAGGTCACCATCGGCACCCAACAGTGCTCGAGACTCTGTAGTTCACATGAGGAACCCAACAACACCAATCTGTTGTGGAGACCCGTTCTTCGCCTCAATAGAGTCTTGTTGTTTGGTGCGCAGTGCTGAGAGTTGCATTCCAGTTCTTTCAACTCACAGGTCAGATTAGAACCACAACCACTGAAGTACTTTTTCTGTTGTAAACTAAGAGCCTGCTTTTGGTGCATTTGGTGTGCAACTTCTTGGTTCTCCAGTGACTGCACAACTGCAAGATCTTCTTCTTACCCGCTCTTTTTCGCTTGTTTTCTGCCCGCCGACTGTTGAAAAACTGTTTGGCCGCAGCTTCTTCAGTTGTGTGCACACGGGCCCACAGCTGCACTGCGATGAGATCACTGGCTTCAATGTCGCACACATATACTTGGTCGTCCTGCAGTCCTGAAGTGTAGTGTGTAATCTGTGCAGTATGCACTCGCCTCTGCTCTGTTCGTGCTCTGTGCAACGTAATGTTAGTTGAATGCTGAAGTGCCCAAAACCTATTTGTTGTTTTCATACGAAACAGCAGTCGTCGTATAGCAGAATGTAACTCTGTTCAACTGGTGTTGTAAATTGTGATGTTGATACGAAACGTCGGCTTTTCACGTTTTTCCCATCTGAATTTGTCGAAGAACTTGTCGTTTTATGGCGCAATTTAACCGTGCGAGGAAACCAGTACTTCGTAATTTCGGCCCAGCTTCAGAAATAGAACGTTCGCAGTCGCAGCCCCATTTTTGCCCTGAATTTATTGCGTGACACGCTTCTAGCGCACATGTTGTGAGAGCCGAGTGTGTACAATAAGCTGACATTATTTGATCTATCGCCGGAAAATAATGGAAACCAGTACCACCTTTCATGAAGTTCAGGTTGGCTGACAGTAACGTGTCGCGTGGGTGGGAACGTTGGGCTGAGTTTTGATGCTTACTTCGGTGTTCGTAACAGTATTTCAACAACACTCCTAATTCTGCTTTTACTCACTATAACCAGGACTGTTCTTAATATGTCATTTTTTCGAAATCAGGTTTTCTGACTCACCAACTCTTTGCTTCGGGCACTAACAGCATAATTGCAGTTGACCAAGCATTTCACTTGCCCATGCATCCCCTGCCTAAATAAACCCGCAGGTTCGTAGAGGAAACAAAACTCGAGATTTTGGCGGCAAATGCAGCAGATCTTTTTTGAAATTCAATTTCAAAAATGTGCACGCAACAACAACGTCATCCGACAGAAAATTTGCCCATTGTGTTTGCTTTTCTTTGCTGGCCAGATGTGTTCCGGCTGTGTCTCTGGACGAGACACCATGCATGCACTTCCTCAACAAGCTCTATTGATGCAACTGTGTTTGTTTCTCGTTTCTAATGTGCTTAACAGATTGGGTACTGACTGACTGACTGATCACGTTTGTAAGTCTTGCTCGGATCTGTAGGTTATCTATCCAGCAAGCCACAGTCAGTTCCCAAGTTGCTGTACCACAGTGCATGCGTGCAGTGGCATCAAATCAAGTCCCGAGCTCGTGGCTTACAAAGCCAACTATAACCATCACTGTGTCTCTGATAAAGGCCGACTCGAAGTGTTATTATGCATATCGACATACATACATATGTATATTCGACCGTGGGGCATGCAAACGAAAATTTTCACGGGTACCAGGCTGTTTTTAGCGTTGGACCCAGATAATATCATATTGTCAGTACTTCCGATTCCGAGGGCGTGTAACTCTGATGCGTTTTTTATTTCCATGCGACCAAGCAACGCACAGATACAATGCAGTTTGTATCCACCTGGCTTGCAGCAACTATGCGCATTCCAGCGTGCCATACCAAGTCGTTGCTGTGCGAGTTTGTGTGCCATGATGCCTGTGTGTGTATATATGAGGGTCCATAATTGAATCCGCGCAACCGCAGAGCCAGCTGTCAAGCATGAAACTTGATATCTTATATTGCTTCGATTGCTATGAACTGCGCTGCGCCGTGTACTTGTATCAAACAACCAGTAAAACTAAAATTCTCTCGCCGAGCTAACATAAACTCATTCAGTGATTGTTTGTTTGCACTCAGCATGGGGTTTATTTCAAGCTGCTGTTACGCGACTGGTTCTCAACGAGTATGAAGTCTAATTTCTAAACTCGACACATGTTTTTTTCCTGTCCGATATTTTATTACCATCAGCAACTCTCTGTTTGTTAACTAACCCACATGTAAAATTGCGTGAAATTTTTGCTTTCTTTTTATAGGATTATGTTGGCTGGTTGTGCAGGCCATCTTGAAATCAAATTTAAAATTCAATATTTGTACATCACACACATCTTCCGAATAGCGCAGCAACCTACATTTTATCTTGCAGGACAACTACACGTTTTCACTTGAACACCTCGCTCAACCAGCCAAATCGCCGCCCTGGACGCCCCCGACACCTGCACCCTCCACCCCTGGTTAGCATTTGGTTTGTGCCGTTTTCTTTTGAGAAAACGTGCGAAACGATGTTCGAAACGCATCAAAGGCCTTCCACCGTTTCACATTTGATGTAATCGATGTCTTGTCTTGACGGAGTTGGTCACACTGATTTTTGTATGACGTATCTATCGAGGAATGACGTTTATTTCGACCAGCGTAACAGTTGTTTGCAGTCCAGGCAGCTGAGCAAGAACGTTGACTTTACACTGGCCAAATAAGCAGGTATAACACAAAAAAACGTGACCTAAGCATGACTGCCGATCCGGTGCGATCACCAATCTTGATAGCAGCCCTTTGTGATTCAGGCGACCAAACAGATCGAATCACTTTCGATGATGACAAACAAGACGCTAATGACATGAACGGTCATTGGCCGGCCGCATACGACTTTGCACCCGAAGACGCAAACAACACGACTGCTGCTGGCATGAAGAAACGGGTGCGTTAGTTAGCCGGAGAGCGGGGCGGATTTGCTCGGCTTGGTGTAAAACGCGACCAAAATGAGTGGTTCTCAACTTAGGGCCAAATAAAACTGGCAATTTAGGCATAAGTGAAAATCAAGAATGGCATTGGCGTGGGGCTCTAACAAAAACTCTTCGTCGCCATATAGCGGATTTGGTGAACTCAGATTAGAAGGGTGCGAAAGCTTTGCCTCAATTTGACAACGCTCCAATAGCATGCCTTTTGTGTTCATTTTGGTCAATGTTCATTCCTAATAAATATGGAGCTGTAATATTCATAAGCATTTGCTGGATACGGTATAATGTCCCCAAAAATGTCCTGACAGAAAAAAGTTCATAACAAATAAAGCCCCGACGGCAGGTTTTTGCGCATTGGTGTACCACAACCTTCGGCTTGCCTAGACTTGGTATTGGTGTTGGCCCACAACAAACAACACTTCAGCTAAGGTCTATCCTTGGCCTTAGGTTTATGTCTAGGCCTGCTTGCACTTAGGTTTGGGCCTATCCTCTTTTTCTGTGGCACAGAAAAAACCTGCCGGATTCTTTTGTCGGGACCTTGTACGGTCGCACATTCGCGCCCTCCCCCAACCAAAGTTGTTTACTTCACTCGTCAGAAACACTGCGTATAGTGGTGGTGTTGATAGTGTAGGGTGGTATAATCAATAACGACTCGGTCCCAACATGCCATTGTAATACTAATGCGATCTAATGCGAGGCAACCATGCTTCCTTTAGTTTCCAGTTGGTTTGACTTGGTTCGGCTCGAGCCAGCCTGCCCATCTGGCCTAATAGGCCACGTAAAGTATTTGCTTCGGCTGGCTTGCTATTTATTACTTCGTAAGCTATGCGCACGGCGGCAAACATGGCCGCTATTTTGTTCGGTTGTTTGGAAACTACACGTGCACATCTGGATTGAAATGAATTGTTGTGAGCGTTGTTCCGCATTCAGTGCGACGGCCCAGCGGCATGGTTAATTCATTTGAAGCCCACGCTATCAGAAACAGCGTATCGTCGTAACAGATACACATCGTACATATTTGGTCAACGGAATGTGGTTGAACGAACGGCAAACAAAACCAGACTAAGCACTATATTTTGTCCGATAGATGTCAAACGTTTGTTTCGGGCAATTCATTGCAGTGGAGCGACGCCTGGTATAGGAAAAGTCTTCATTCAGGCTCAGTGCATTTTTTGACTTAATCATATTTCCCTGTCATTCTTCTTGTGCATAGACGCAGTCAGCGTCAGCATCATCGAAGCCCGTTTTCTACTTTTCTATGGTAATGCGTGTCTGTCTCGATTTCCTTAATCCCAGCGCAGTGTCGGAATTGTGCATTTATATCGTTGCCGCCATTATTTTGAGGAGACCAGTGTGTGCTTTTTTTAGATCTGCTGTGCTGCGTACTCCAGAGCCTTGTATTGACTTCGTCCGGGGTGTTTTTATTGCGCGATGTTTTGCCGCCGACAGTCGCCATGAATGTGTGAGCATGCGGCAGGCAGGCAGGCACACGTTTCAATTTTTTTCATGCATACCGAGCCACGCTAAGCCCGTTGAATGCGAGTCTATCGTTTGTTGTTGGCTGGCTTGCTTTGATCGAATAAATGTGTCGGTCGTCGTCGTCGTTGCTCGCAAGCACGGTCGAGGCCCGCTAATCTCAGGAGCTCTTACGCAGCCACGCGGGCTGGAGCGCACTTTACTGCCTGTTCGCACAGCACGACACATTGTTGGGTGCAGCGCGTGCTCGCTGTACGGTAGGGCTAGATTACCATGGAATGGATTACTATGGTAGGGCTATGGACAATGCCATGGAATTCATGGCCGTCTCTGCCCCTTGTGAGCATGGTTAGATGAAATGACAATTTAGCGCCCCGCCCGCCACTATGTCAGTCCGAGCCAGCATACGCGCCAGTATAACACTAACAAACGCATTTACATGCATCCGGTGCAAAGTCTTGCAGCATGCGCGCCCAACTGTTGAAAACCAAGGTGTCGGGATTGCTGGTGCAGAATTTAGCCAATTGCGCAGTGGTTGGGACACGTCATCGATAAGAGCTTGAACTTGAGCAGCTCACCCACATTAACGCATGACGTTCTGTCTCTTGTCCTTTTCATCCATCCCACAACATGCGCCTGCTGAGTTTCTGCACATTTTCTATTTTAAATGAATGTTTTCGTTCGCTAATACTGCACATCAATAGATTTTTTTGCGCGTTGTGCCTTTCCGGTTATGCAGTTCTTCCTGTTCTGGTGAACAAATGCGCAAAAAATTCTCAACGGACGTTCGCGCGACCTGAACACAACTTGCCTGTGTAAAGCTTCACACTACACATTTCGTTGGTAGAGGTACAAAAGTACTTGTGTTGGTGTGTGTGCACTGTTTTGTAACTCTTGAAGCAATCGTCATGTGCAGCTTCACCTTCCGTCTGCTGCACTCATGTAATCCATCAAATAACAAGCGTGTTTATTTCCAGCACAATCTGTCTGTGTCACATTCATCTCATCTCCGTCCCAGAGCGTGTGCACAGCGCATAGTAACGCAAACAGACGAACTTAGAATACCGTACAGTATGTATGTACAGTGCATAATAACGCAAACTTGGACGAACCAAGACTTGTTATGTTGTAGCTTTGTATGCCATGGCGTCGCTTCCATGCGGCACGCAAACGCATGCGTCTAGTAAGTGAAACGTAAATTGATTTTTTGAGCGTGTCTCGTCAGCTTATACTTTTCTCATAACCTAACCGTCTTTGCGCTAACTGCACGCACGTGTGTGTGTGTGTTTGTGCATCATGTAAGCGGTCTCAGTACGAAACTGATGTTGGCCGGCATTTCTTTCCAGGACTTGTTTTGGTATACGCTCTTCGTCACGTTGTGTCACAAATTCTACAATGCGGCAACGTTGTGGTATTTGCTTGTGTTTGAGCTTGTGATCAAAAGGGACATCCATTTGGTGCCGTGCATTCGTACTCGCATTCAACTTCACATGTTTACAGTCATGTTTTTATGCCAGGCTAGTGAGTGAGATTTTGAGTTTACAGGCCTGGGTGGCTGGTGAAATCTTGAGGTTTGCTGGTCAGCTTTAGCGCTGGGCACAGGTTTTCCACTTATTACAACCACAGGCCCCTCAATAGGGCCGTGGGGCTATTGCCCGAAGAAAAATTTTCTGCCTGAAGCCCCGGGCATTAACTGGATAAATTTTTTCTGGGCTGTTCCAAAACCAACCATTTAACCAGTGGTAAACCTACCCAAATCGTTCAAAGTTCAAAGGGATGCGAGAGCATTGTGTAACTGTTGTATTTAGCAAATTATTGAATTAATGAATAAAAAATTAATTTGGAGTCCTGTCTACGCCTAGGTTTCGCGGGGTATTCGAGAATCAAATTCAAATCAGTGTATTAGTGAAGTGACTAAAATCGTTGCTTTTTTGGGTGTTTTATCATATTTAGATAGGTAAGAATGGTCATTATTGCGTTGAAATACGTTCCAAGAGTATCCAGAAGCTCGTCTGAACAGTGCCCAACCACCTAAATTTCAGCACCGAAGGCGAGGCCTATAAATGGAAAAGTTTCCACCTAAAGCCCCGGGGTTCTAAATGGACGTTCTCCTTTTTGTCGGAAGGTCCATTTTCACCACTTTCCTGTTGGAGCTCCAGGGCTTTTAGTGGAAAACTCTGGTAGTGTTTTTTGTTATTCTGGCCAGCAGATTTTCATACCAGCAATGGCTCTATTGCTAACTTTGAAATAAACGGCCTGCATGTTTGCAGTCAATGACAGAGCTCCGTTTGATTGGTTTGTGTCTCTCGGCGGCTTCGTTGGCTAAACAGCTCGAAAACTGGGCGTGTTTTTTGCAAATTTGCGCGCACAAAAACGCGACAATCCGAAATTGAAGAAGAGCTTTTTTAATTGTGCGGGGCACACTTTCGGCTTTCAGGTGGTGCAGTTATGCTACTTGATGGATACTTTGGCCCGAATATACTTTGGATCAGAAGTCACGTTGATAAACAAGTATGCTACCATAAGCAATTTGTTTTTGTGCAAAAATATTTTTTTGTAAAAACCGAATTTCAGTCTATCAATTTTTTATCTTTGTCAGCTTTTGACGGCGGTGGGGCCTGCGCGCGATAGTGGCGCGCACAGATTTAAAGCGCACTGTGGGCAGGGCAGTCCCAAGAATGACACGATTTTTCGAGAGTGGGAAAGGCATGGAAACTCTAATGTTATTCAGCTCCAGCTGTGTACACATTCAAACTTGCGGGTAAATAACGTGGTTGTCTTTTTACTGAAACGGCAATCAGTTTTTATACCCTGCCATCACCACCGCTGTTGTTTGAAGATAGAAATTCATGCAATTTTGCCATGAAAACGCTCTCAAGTTTGGTCTTTTGGATGCGGCAGCTAGCTCGCGAAGACGGTGGAGATGAGATCAAAGTTGGATGGTTGAGTATGAAATTGAAACTTCTTGGAGAGTGGGTTTGCGCTTTATCCAGAGTTAAGAGTCTATATTTGCAATGGACCATCTTTGACTGAACTTTCATTTCTTGAGAATCCGTGCTTTTATTGTGCCTTTCTCGCGGTCGCGCGCAGCACATAGCTAGTGTATTGAAAATATCGTGAGTGGCTGTGGTTAAAATTGGCTGTTGTCAGCTTTGGCAAGGGAATTAAACTACAGTATACTGTAGTCCCAGCAAAAACCACTAATTTTGATTGCGTCGAAAGTTTCGCGCTTTGTTCCTCTTTTCATCCATTTGCCATTCCGTCGGAGCATCATCTTTGGTACAACTACAATTCACATGCATGAAACTATGGAATTTCTGGTGTGGGCATTGGAGGAATGCAAAGTTCCGTGTTGTGTTTTTGCCAGGGTTTCATTCAGTATGACTTTGTATGACAACTCGGTGGTTTGGTTTCTTGACTGAGCTGTAGCCCAAAAGTTGTCTGGCTTTTCTGTCCGACAGGATTTTGTCGATGTCGCTCGCTGAACCTGTGACTTGAGATTCATCTTTTGGTTCCCGTGTGAGTCATAAATCATCAGCTTTCCAGATTTGTTCATCCGTCGCGACAGTTTTTGAAATGTAATTTTTCATTTCACGTTTGTCGCAAGTTGTCCATATCTTTTCTCAATAAATATTGATAGAGAATTCTGTGCATTCACGTGCCAATCGTTTGACTGTGTATCAGAATTATCATAATAATAAAAAAAACGATGGCTGCTGCTAACGACCTTCATTCATGGTCGTCGATTGAGCAAAACTCGAGGTCCGTGTCCGTGTCGGCCGCCAAGACTGCTGGCAATAAGGTGTCGTTCTGGCGTCGCATCTGGCTGTTGCGTCGCAGTCGTCGCGGCTCGAAACGTGTGAAACCGGACCTAGACAGGGACCTGGCGCCTGGTACACCTGACGCGATTGCGGAAGAGATGCCGACCTACTCGCACAGTCCTGTGCGACAGCAACAACTCCCAGTGCAACTGCAATCGTCTGTGCTAATTGAGAATGACAATAATCTTGATCGTGGTCCAAATCCAACGAACTCAAATGGCATCCTACCGCAACATGGTAGCCTGGCGGATAGTTGTGCCCTAGAGACTGGCCCGGATTATGTCGCCCCTGTAGCCGCAGCCTCGACGACCACTGTGAAGCACGCTAGACGCGATGTGCTGACAGTGTCGCGACAGATGCAGGTACGCGTAACGATCATACACGTGGATACACCGCAAAACGAGTTGAAATTTTTGCCAGGGCCATACCAAGGTTTCTCGTGCTGCGAACTTTCTGTTTTATAGAACATTTGAGTGATGGTACGGCATGCGCGCCTGCATTGCAACGTGTCCACTGGCCATTTTACGCTAATTTGCCTGATTCTTTGACAGCTGAAAGCAGCATTTCGTTTTCATGCCCCTGATTTCGGAGACCCTGCCGTTAGTATGTGCTCTATGGTCACGTCCCTCCGCAAAAACCGCCGGGCCACCGTATTAATAGTACGACATAATATAATCCTGGCTGAAATCTGTCGCGAGCACTAAAATACGAGACATAAAATAGGATTATCCAGCACAGACCAAGAGCACCCGTGTCCAAGATGTATGTGTACGTGAACCAGGTTACAGTTTGCGCTGAGCGCTGCTCTATTCCGTACACTGGCACGATGGTACGTTGGCTTGAATGCCGCGTCCAAACGCATAATTGAAGCCACTATACTAGCAGAGTCCCATGCCATACTGATTTGTACAGAGCACGCCATCTTTGATCGGGCACCGAAAAGCGTGTGTCTGAGCGTCACGCATCTTATCACAGTCAGTGACGAAAACTTCCCATAGCATACTGTTTCGAAATATTGTATTCGTTATTTTTCATTTCATTCATGTACGTTGTCGCTTTCGTTGACTGCAGAGCGTCAAATTCGAGGATGACAGTGGTGCGGTGGTGGCGAGCACTCAAGGCGACGCGACGAAACCGGACGCAGACCAGCAGTTGGTGTCGGCGTTAAAGAACGGATCGGTGGTCGGTGGTATGCCGGTGCAAAATCAGGACTCGCAGCACATGACGGGCGAGGTGCGTTTATGAGCATGACATGGTATACGTAGGTTTAGTTAATTATGAACAATGGAGTAGCAATGGCAACAACAGCCAGGAGTATTGTAGTTGCAGATAAAAACAGAAAACACCTGTTTTTTCAGAAGCCATGATGACCCGATACTTTTCCGAGCACCGGAAAAATATCAGAGAATTTGACAAAAAATGAGAACTGCGAGCTCAATTTCTCAAATTATAGAGAACATCACTTTCTATTTATCTCGGTCGACTTGTCCCCGTGACTTCTGCTCCTGAAGTAATTTTCGAACATATGTTTCCCAAATGTACCCCATTTGAACAGGCGACCAAGTTTTCACCCGGTAAAATTTCGGGAAAAAAGTTTTTTTTCAGCAAATATATTTTTCCGATAAAAATTGCAACGACAGCCAGAAAAAATGGTAGTCTGTGCTGTCATGGTTGCGCGTTGTCAATGTGTGTTCCCTGTGTGTTGCAGGTGCTGACCGTGCAGCAGAAACTCGTGCGCACACCGAAGAGCTTCACCGGTCGCGTGCGAGAGTTGATGGATTGGCGTGTGGCCACGTTCGCACAAGCCTGTCATCAGGGATCGTTCGTTGCCGTCAGGTGCGCGCTCTC